>OX439130.1:22779332-22958528 GCA_949318235.1 Ecdyonurus torrentis | reverse complement strand
ATTGTACGTTAGCCAATCACAGGAGGCTTGATAAAAGGCATACTTCCGCTGCTTTCCTATCCTTAAGCATTGCTGAACCACCCCCTTAGCATTTTTTTAAAGAAACTGTTCTGCACCGAGGCAAAAAATATTAAATGAGGGAGCACACCTTTACACACATTGTGCCTTCACATGTTTTAAAACAATATAACAAAAATTTGGGGGAAAAAATTGCTGGTAACACGCAATAATAAATAAATGAATGATTTCTAATATTTTGTCTGCACTCGCAGCCTCGGAGCACCTCGACCAACAACAAGGGCTCTCTGTCCCCCACGTCAACAACCTCGAGCTCCTCCAGTGGGGTTTCTTCGAGCAGTTCTAATGGCGGCAGTCGTTACCACAGTCCCTCTGGCAGTGTGGCCAGCAGTAGACCAGCCAAGGACAACCACCAGAAGAAACTCACATGGAACCCTTTCAGAAACAGAAACAAAGCAGACGAGCTTGCAGCATTCGAGGGAAACGTAATCCTCCGTTAACAACTTTTAATACAACGATATTTTCATATGAATTATTTCAGGTTATAATTATTGGTTACCTCAGTGAATAATATTTCTTCTAATTACTTTTTACTGTGCAATATATTAGTTATGAAATTATAAAATTGTATATATCTTCATTATATCTAATATAGCATTATCAAATTAATTATAATTTTAAAAATGCTTTAATTTAGTGTGTTTGGAAATGGTCAACAGTAAAACAGCTTGATAATTTTTTTTATAGTTTATAGTTGTAAATAAGTAAATAACAATAACCATTGCTGTTTTCTCTTTATCGTTTCCATACATCATTTCTATAATAATAAGTAAGTAATTATATTTTAATGAAAATATATTAATTTACTTCGTTATTAAACTCCCTTATACATGTCATTCTATATATAGTAACTTTTGTATTCCGACCTATGTAGTCTGAATGATAAAAGTTATTATTTTTTTATTATTATAGTTCTCAGTAAACAAAAATCATTTATCTTCTATATAAATATAAAAAAAAAAAGTAATAATTTTTATCTTATTTTATACTCTTCTCATTATATGATATGAAAAAGTATTTTATTACTCTTTATATTACTTCAAATAATATCAGCTATATAATATAATATTATGACGTAATTAAAAAATAGTTTCAAGTTACTGTCTTAATTTTTGTCATAAGAAAATTGTCAAATTAAAAACAATAAAAATATTCTAGTTAAGAAACTATTACACACCTACTCATCAAATTTAAAACAATGTTCTTAATTTGTGGAGTGATGAATATTACATTTCACTATAGCAAAGGCGGTGAATATTAAAATATAAACAACATCTTTTTATTGCTCTATAATTTTTTCATATTATACAAACTTGCTCTAAACATAATATATATTTTTTTTAAATAAGCCAGTACTAAATATTGCTATATGGCAATGACTTAGTGGTATATGAAATATAATTATATACTATACAAAAAATCAGAAAAATGGAGTTCTTAAAAAAAAAAATAATGTAGTCATTTCTCTTTTTCTATTCACTTTATATATATATATATATGATAAAAGAAAATTATGTGCCACATATCATTAAATATTTTTTGTTGTAAATATAAAAAATATATTATATATAATTTCATATATGATTGAAAATATAAAAAAAAATATTATGATATTATATTTTTAATCAAATGTATATTTGTTTATTATCATGTATTCTAAAAAATAAAAATTCATATTATTAAAAATGTTAGTATTTTTATTTTTCATACAACACACTTATTAAAATTTAAGAACACTTTTGTTTTTAAAATTAACATTTAGATGTTTACTCGTCAAAGTGAACGAGAACTACACTTTACAAATTTCCCTCAAAATGAACACTCTACTATCTATTATATCTATTAATCGGGCAGAGCTATACTGGTGAACATGGAATTTGTAAAGTGTAGAACGCTCACTTTTCACAGAATTTGTAGAGTGTAGTACGTTCACTTCGACGGGTAAGCATCGATTTATAATAAATGGGTAGGGGGGTAGCATAAAAATAATTTATAGAATTTGCATTTTGAGGCATTGCAATGGTTGTATTTCTTTTTTTGGTAAACAACATTTATTCATTGGTATAGAGATTCTAAGTTACTTATTATAAAACTTTTTAAAATATTGCACTTTGGTGTGAAGCATATTATAGTCTTAATTTAAAATTGAAAGGCACTTTCATAAAATAAAAAAAGTTCAGCATGCGCAGTCTTAAATTAGCAATATTTATATTAAAAATATTTATACATAGGCGTATATTATTATATTCTATATTTACTCAATTTATATAAATTTTCTATATTTTTAATAGTTATAAAAATATATGATATATTTATTTGATTAAAAAAACTGATAGGGAAGACTTTTAGATCTTTGTTATACTTAAAAATAATAGAAATATGGAATAATTTGTCCATATTTTCTTAGTTTAAAAAAAAAAAAAAAAAAAAAAAAAAAAAAAAAAAAAAAACGAAACGAAACGAAACGAAAGAAAGAAAAAAGCTACTTAAAACAAAACTGCATTTTACCTCATATAATCTCATAAAAATAGCCTTGTGCAGTCGAAGCATTTATATTAAAATTAAAGAAATTAAGGGTTACATTTTGTGGCCAGCCAGCACCATTATTATATACAGTCTCGATGGACATGTTTGATTATGATATTAATAGGTTGTAAAGTTGATGATAGCTGCATATTAATTAGCTGCTCCATGGTTAATTGATCAACATGGTGACTTCATCCCCATCATAGACTCAGCGCAATGCACGGGGAAAGTAATTCCTTTCATCAGAAGATCAGAAATACCCTGTAATTTTAAATTGGATATAGTCCAAACCAAGTAATAATAATAATAATACCATAAACCATAATGATGGAAATACTTTTTGAAATATATATACATAAAAATAATACTGTCTTTACAACTTTCTAAAAATAAATTTAAAAAATAATAAACATTTTATAATTAGCCTTGGTTTTTTCATGCATCTTTAATAACGATAGTGTGGGAATTTTAATTACCTTGAGGAATTTCAAGCAGACCGCAAGGGGTCCGAAGAGAACAAACCATCCCGCACAGAAGAGGCAGACAATGTGGCTAATAAAAAGCAGCACCAGAAGCCAAAATACAAACCACACTGGATTTCCATTGCCTGCGCCCATTTTTTTTTTCTGTTGGGGATTTGGGGTTGCGAAGCTGAAATAAACAATATGTAAATTTCTAAAAAATGGAGAAATTGAATTAATTAATATAGCGCACTGAATTATCAAACACGATCTAATTCAATCTACTGTATTTTTTATTTCAATAGCTTTAACATTGAATGTATGCCACATAAACACTAACAAAATATGGTAATTTATGCCACACCCTAAAAGAAAAAAAAAACATAATAAAAAACATAAACACTACACAACACGATTCAACAAAACAAAAAAAACACAGAATTTATATTCAGTATATAATTTCATACACTGCACCTCTTTAATTACACAGTAAATATATCGAAGACCCTTGTCAAAGGGTTTCACTCTCTTTTTTTAATATAATAAAAATAAACCACTGACCTTTAAATAACTTTATATGTCGACAGAAAGCAACTAAACGAAGACGTTTCCGACACTGATGCCCTTTTATATGATTCTTTCACAAGGAAGCGCTCGTTCCAAATAACTTCATTGGCTGCGAGCTGGGCGTGGTCCAAAACCCAAGAATGTCAGAGGGGAAATGTATATACAAATAAGGGATGTTTTACAGCTATACGGGCGGAAATACATGGTTATGCTTGTAAAGTATTGGTTCTATTAATCATAAAAAATATATTTCAAGCGTGTCATGCTGGTTTTTATTTGATAGGTGATAACACAAATTGCCTATTTTGCTGATGTGTTAAAAGTTTGAAACTTTTGCTTGAAATCGCACCTTGAAATATCTTCGCGAATGGTGCTGACACCTTGAGATGAAATGAGAAAATATTTACGTGAGCCCGCATATATTCAAACTGAATGGAGCTTGCGCACATTTAAACTTAATATTGATATTTATTTTATAATATTTAATAATTAAGGGACAAATAAAAGACAGAAATATCTTGATTTTGACCTAAAAAATAAAGAATCTCTGATATTATCAATGAATTTTTCCTTGTTTTTAATTGTCTCAAGATATGATCAGAAAACCGCAAATAGTTAGGCGCCTCCTTCAATTTATAGTAAAATACTACGAGAAAGGAGGTGTAAAGAGCGAGCGCAGGGCACTAGGTTGGCTTTATTGATTTTTCCAGGCAGCAAAAGAGGGGCAATAAGGTGGTTGGTAAGAAGGGCGGGAGGAGCAGCAATGTTTTAGAAAAGCACACGTTGTCGCTGTATAAGACTGTTTTGTGACTAGTTTCTGGCATTTACTTCGTCTAAGCTGAATGGTTGGACATCTTATTGAGACACCAAAGCTGCAGACCGATTCTTTGGTCACCTGACAGCGTGTTAATTTGCCACCCACACCTCCGAATTCGCTCAATTTGGTTCATGGACCACTTGTAGTGTCGACAACAAAACATCGCGACACGCGTTCATCCTTTCCTTTTTCAATAGACCACGACCAAATATCCTGTGGTAAGTGTTTATCAATTATTTCTCTTTATTTCCTTGGATTACGTATTCAGTCAAATTTTTATAATGATCTTCATCATGATGATCTCATTAATTAAACATTTATATATTAGATACACAAAAATTTCTTACATTTTATAAAGTAATATATACAATGAGAAAATGAAATAGTAATTTAAAATTAGCACAAAACTATTCAGCGTTGTTAAAAATAAATTGTGTCAAAAATTAATTATTTAGCATATCGAGTTTTTGTTAGTGAGGAGAATGCACGTGTTTTATTTGGCAGGCGGGTATATAGTCACGCCTCGAGTTAGGCACCAACAATCGTCACAGAAGCCCCGCATGTTGCTGCTCTAGCTGCTTATTACATTTTGCTCAAAACTTCAACTTCAGACGGTCACCTTGACAATTAATTTTCATATTTTCGTTCAAATATTATTTTTCTAGACTTGAATAGCATATTTGTAAGACTTCTAATGAATTGAATATTAAATTATATCATTTTATATAAAACTCAAATATACTGGAGTTTTATTTTAGGGAAGTAATGTGTGCTATTTATCAAAGCACATAAGGCCTTAGAATTCATACATAAAATAAATTCTAGGCTTTTATGATTCCTAACGTCTTAGGTGACCTGCGTGCATTGATGATTTGTACCCTTTATATATATTGAAATATTTCTTTGAATTATAAGAAAGCAGCATATATATTATGAAATAAAATGTAAAATTTTGCTTCCATTAATTAATCAACATGAATTGTGTTTTAAGTTGCAATGTTTTATTATTATTATCTTTTTTTTTTTTTTTTTTTTTTTTTTTTTACTTATTTAAAAATGTTGAATTTGCAAAATTTGCACAGAATAACATTTTGAATAAAATTTAAATACGAATAATTTTTCTTTAAGACGTTCATGGGCTTAAGCTTAAAATTAATCTTATTTAGAGACTGAACATGAGTTGTCCAAGGAGGCGCCATTCGAGGGTGTCGACGTGGCGTGTAGTCTATATACTTTGGTGGTGCGTACGTGTTTCTCGCCCCTTTCTTTTGCCCCAGTTGCACCCACAAAAGCACGCGCCTGCGTGTGTGCGTGCGTCACAGAGCATCGCATATTATATTGTTTAGATTATCCTACCAATATATATTATGTATATATTTCTTTATTATACTATGCCTTTAGTTGTTTATATAGGTTTTAAAAACACATTAAAATAAATTTTGTAAAAACCATATTCAACAACTATAATCAGATCGTTATTTAACACGTCATAAAAGTATAACGTCGTAATTAAAGGAAGAATAAATAAACTGCTGATGATATAATAACCTTGTTATTTTGCTGATAATTCATTTAATATGGAAATTTCTCAGTACATTTTTAACTCATCATCAAAAGCATTTTAAATATTATATATAATTAAATACACATGATGTAAAGAAATTATGGCGTGCCAGAAGTCACACGCACCTTTTGATAAGAAATGATATAAAGATAAAAATTATTATCATAACACGTGGAAGATGTATTAGAAATATAAGTTCTATTTTTTTTTAAGCACAAGAAAAGAATTTTGCTGACGCAAAGCTCAACCTGTTGCGAAGTGTGCAAAAAGACAACGGCTGAAATTTTTTTGCGTAAATATCGCATGAGCAGTCATACAGAGTACTTTGAGAGTATAGCCTCAATGACAATGTTGACGTTGATTTGTCTCTAAGCCAAAAACAATTTAAAATGTATTTATATTTATCCGTTGTTTTTTTAAATGCAAAATGAATGCTATTTTAATTGGAAGCAGAGATATAATTATATACGAGAAACTAAATCCTATATGACTGTTACACTAAGGTTATATAGGATGGAAAGACTTTATTTTTAAGTAGCTGTTTCTTTAAGATTAGACTATATAGCTAAATAGAAAATTAATGAAATAGTTTATCTATATAAAAATAGCATAAATTAGTGTCTTACACATTTTGAGTAACGTTAATTTGAAATGACTGCATAAAAATGTATTATTTCCTAAATTAATTTATGGCTTATAAAAAATAAATAAATAAACGTGAACATTTTGTAGGTTTTTTTTCTCAGAAAATATTTAAAATTATCAATAACATTAAATTGAAATGATTATTTAAAATTTCTTATTGTTATTATTCGAAGATTAATTTTTCATCCTGCAGGGTAGGCAAATAGTCGGACCATTACGTACCTAAGGGTTGCCTATATCACAATTCTGCAAGGGCAAAAATATAGAAAACATTAAAAAAAATAAAACAGTGCAATTATTATCATTATTACTTTGTGAGAATTCATTTAATTAAGTTAATGGTAACTTTTAGCGTAAATAATGTTGATCGTCAAAGGGAGAAAAATACATTGATCTCTCTTCTCTCTTGCTCTTTTATCTTTTAATAGAGATATCTTTTGTAAGTATTTTATGTACATGTTTATTATGTATTTTAAATACATGTATGTATTTGATGTACACAATAATACGAATAAATGAATTATGAAAATATGCTGCGTCATTATAGCATAAATTATACGAAATTAGAACAACACAAGTAATTATGCTTAATAGCATAATATGTAGATTGTTTTATGTTGAACAAATTGTGCTGAAAATGGGCTAGAATAATTTTTACGTATTTATTTTGGTCCGTGTATAGTAGGTATAATGAATAAAAAATGCATGTACCTCATAATTTGCACATTTATATTGAATAATATTTGCACTTCCTTTGTTTGTTGACGTATTCTCTAATTGAACCTAATTTATAATAGGAATCAAAATAAATTTGTTAATACTTTAATTATACTTAAAATTAGTCATTTTTTTCGTTGAGATGAATTAAGAGAATTAATTATACAAATAATCCAATATTCTAATTTTATATAATTGAAAATTTTCTGAAACAAAATTAAATTTACTTTTAAATTATTATTATATTATATCACTAATTCATTAAAAGCTGAAAAAAATTATGACTCATATTTGATATTTATAATCTGAAGGTCCAAATTTTATCTAGTTAAGGAAAAGTTACAAAGTTCAATCTAAATTTTATCATTAAAAAAAAAAAAAAAAAAAAAAAAAAAAAAAAAGACTCTGACTCTTTAATGTTTTTACCAATCATAACGAAATTTTGGTTTTTAGAACGCAAAGCATTTCTCTAGAATTTTAAATCCCTGCAGAAATCACAAAATGTAACTTGTACTCTAAGAAGAAGATTCCATAAGTTATAGCAATTTGAACCGTACAGTAGAAGCAGTAGTTTTCTTTCTTTCTTGTAATCAGAGGTGAAATATAATACGCAATGTATATTTCTAGGAAATTTTGCGCAGTATCAGATCAGTTTGTGTCTATTTGCAAAAAAAAAAAAAAAAAAAAAAAAAAAAAAACTGAAGTAGAACACCATGATGCATATCAGTTTCAAAGAGAAAAAGAGAGAGAGTGAGATAGATAATAACATCTGCAATGTTTAAAATGCTAACAAGTAAATGACACTATAGTCGCCTTGGTGATAAGATGATATACATACAAACCGTGCCAACCAGCAAAAAGTACACAAACATACTCATTGTTTCTTTATACAGGACAATAACATCTTTGTATTGAATCATTCTATTCTCTTTCGTGCGACATTGTTGTTACTTCATACTATACTGAATAGTCACACGGGGACATTGGCCACTTTGCAAGAATAACTTCTTCTTCTTTTTTTTCGGCGTGCTGCCATGACGTGCGTTATAGTTTTGTCATGTTCTTCAATGCTCCAGAGAGGCAATGAAATTATGATATTGCTCTTTTTCATGCAATAAAACCAACTATATAGTTTGACGTAATTTAACATCCTACAACAAAACCAAAATCTCAGAAATATACAGCATAACACGTCATTGAAATTACTCTTTTTTTTTTTTTTTTTTTTTTTTTTTTTGAAAACTTCCCAATGAAAAAGACTCTTCCTCACGCTCCTTAATTTACGTATACATTCATGTAAGCACTTAATCATAAACGTATTATTTTCAAACAGAAAAAGAGTATAAGATTTATAATTTATAATCTTTACTGCTAATTATAAGTTAATTAATTATAGACTCATTGAATAAGAAATAACAGCCACTAGAGAGTAGTTTTTTTTTTTTTTTTTTTTTTTTTTTTTATGAATGAAATAATAATTCACCGTATTTACGTTTTGTAACAACTATGTATATTATAGTCTTTCATTAATATATCTAAGTGCTTTTTATAAATATTTTATACTTGAGTTTACAATATCAAACAAATTGTTTGAGTTCTGTGTTTTCCCTGTAATTTTAATCAATTATATAACTACGTATATAGTTTGATATGAATTTGATATAATTTAAAATAAAGTTGCTTTAAAACGTAGTAGAATAATGACAGAGCTTGGAGAAAAAAAAAGAAAAAAAAAGGTCTCCTAATTATTATTCTTCAGGTTTGACGTCATCTGCTTTTGTGATCAATTTGTTCTTTGCTAATATCATTGAACTAAAGAGCATCCTCTTAGCTCTCAACGCATGGATTTTTGTGTGACCTACTTGTTATTAATCTCTCTCTCTCTCTCTAAAATAATCCAATTTTAATTAAATCAACGTATATGACTCCCACATCGGTAATCATACATTTTAATGTAAAAGATTACTAACTTTTTATTGTCATATAGTACATTATTTATCACATGTCACAAACGTAAATCAATATAGAATGAAGAAATATATATCAACAGTATCATAATTATATAATAAGAAGTAATGGTTTTTATAATAATTTATATTGTACTTTATTGCTTTTATCGTTGACACAATCATTTTATATAAAACAGTTTTTCTTTTAGAAAATCAGTTTTTAATATACCATAACATTATTGACTTTTCTCATTGTTCATTTTGTTTATTCTGGAAGTCTTTATATGAATGAGAAATTTTTAATTTTATACGTTTTTATATAAAACATAAATAATTAAAGCAAAATACATGATTTTGTAACTGATAAGATGTGATGATAATATTGCTCAAGCTTTTTTTTCTTTTTTTTTTTTTTTTCTAAATAACATAAGTTGTAATTTCTTGCAGAAATAATTTATTGATAAATAAAGTGATAATAAATTTTTTAAAAATTAGCCACGAACAACAGGTTGTTTTATCTAAATATATATTATAAAAAATAAACGTCAAAATATTTATGAATTTGTTGATTGGGTATATTCTTCCACTTAAATAACCAAAAATGGAATTACAAATCAATTTTTTAGAAGAAAACAAAGTGGCGCATTATTATTATTGATATTATTTAGTAATTTAAATATAAAAAAAAAAAACGAGATAAATAAAAGGTGCCTTACAATTGTATGGTAAATTTGATTATGTATAAGCGTGCCATGATATATAAAAGAATTATACAAGGGTCATTAGAATCTTGCATGTTTTTAACCCTCTTTTGTTAATCTAATAATTTGTGTTTTTATTTTGTATATAAGTGAGCACGCAAATCCCATTCGGACCTGGAGGACTTTTATTTCAAATACGTACCATCATGTAACACTCATCTTATCACATTTTGAAATAAACTTCTAGATTTTTATATAGTTAAAAAGATGCCGTTCAAATGATTCAAGGTTCTTCGATTTAGCTTGCGTGTTATTATAAAATTTGCAAAAAAATGATTATAATTATAATTATTGTATAACAAATAGGTACCAGTTACACTCTTTTCAAGGTTAGAACATCGAAATATTATAATACGACATTACAAATACTACATGATATAATTTATAGTGTCATTATTATATTTAATGTATAATGGTACAGAATACATTTATATTTTTTTTTTTACTTTAAAATTTTCAACTTCTGTACCTGTCGTGTGAAATGCAATAATGAATGATATCACGATATGAAAAACTTGATTAAAACGTAGTCATTTAATTATAGAAAACATTGTTCAATTGTTCATGTTTTATGTTTTTTCTGGAAAAATATTTTGAACTTGTTCCATATTGTAATTTGAGTTAAAGTTTATACATACAAAAACAGTATTACGTATTATAATGTAATTTCAAATAATGCCAATGTATATAACTTATTTTATCACAGAATAATATCATTTAAGTAAGAAGTAAAAAAAAAAAAAAAAAAAAAAAAAAATCAGAACTGCTTGATTTCTTTTTCTCGTGACTTAACTCAATAGTCATAGACATTCAACATTTACTTTTTTTACAGACTATAGAGATTACTATTGTGTCACTCAAAACACTCCATAAAAAATCTATGAAATAATATTGAGTAATGTTTAAAAATTTGGCTCATATAGTAATTAAGGAGCTTCAATGTTTTTTTTTTTTTTTTTTTTTTATTTATCTTTTTTAGAAAATACGTATAGAATGGTTGAAGAAATATGTAAAATCGACCTGTAAACGTTACACAAAGCTTTTATTTCTTTCTATATACCTTTAATATTTACTCTTATTGACTAGAGAGAGGTTTAATTTTGTGAAGTGCACTGAAGTGAACTGAAATATAAAAACAAAAGAGGGCACAAAAAAGTAATAGTAAACTTTCATACTAAAAGTTAAGAAAACTCTTTTGCAACATTTATTATTTTCTTGCCCTTGAGATTATATTGAAAAAAAAATTATGTCTTATACGATGTGTTTAATCAACAAAGTTTTGGTTGCCATGGTGATGCCAATCATCCCTTTACAATACTATTGCTTTCTCTATAAATATATTGACGTCAAGCCTATATAAAATATAACCATCGCAGCCTGTTATGTAATTCAGAATATAAATGCGTGTTTGAAAGAGAGAGGAAAAGAAAAAAAAAAAGAAAAAAAAAAAACTCAACAGATACACTTAAAATATGACGCACATAAAACTTTTTTATAAGTCTAAAATCTGGAAATCTAATTTTCTGATAACTCAAATATATAACCATGATTATACTATATCGATCAATTGATACAAAATGATTGGTATACGTGTTTCAAAGTTATGAAAAAGTAAACTGATTATAGAATATTAAGAACGCTTTCGTCTGATTTGCACACGATTATATAATATAAAGTCCAGACATTTACGTATTCCATTATTTTACATAATACTATTAAAGGCATAGAAAACATGAAACAACATCTTTTTAATCATTAAACAAAAAATGTGATCTACAAAACTGATGATAATTTTTACCAGAATATAAATGTAGCCCCACAAGAGAGCAAGAAAAAACTGTAAAGTATGCAATTTGCGTGAATATTTCTGTTTATGATGTCAGAAACAGGCAAAAATTTGTATGAAAATGTTGTGTGGGTTGCATAAATTGAAATTTTCTGATCACTGCTACGGCACTACCATTAGGTTTTGAGACCAATTAAAGTTATTAATGTAAGTCCCACCAATGTTTTGTAATATAAATGCTTATATTTTTATGTTGTACATGCCTTTAAGAAAAAATTATCAAAATTTAGCCCACCAAAGCTATATTATTTGTTAACTTTTTATGCCAAAGTGACGAAATACTTTAATTATTACTTTTGACTTTGACAAACTATACCGCACGTAGTCGTTATATTGATAATTTAAAACAATGGTGTCTAGTTCTGACCAGTCCTAATCACTCATATGTTGATAACTGCGCAGTTTAAAATTATATTTCTGGTCATTATGCACCCACTATAGACACTCAAGGTTATCATTACAAAATATTGAAATCGGAAGTCATATAAATGATAAAGGTATTATAAGTATGTACTTGTTGTGAAGTGATTACTACGATTATAGATTATCACATAATATATTGGTGTTGTAACTTTTCTATATCTAACATAAGTAATTTATAAATATTATATAATATGTGTAATATTAGTAATATGTAATTGATTCTCCAAAACAAAACTCAAATTAATTTTTATTTTGGAGAATTATCTTAATAAAATTTTCTTATTGATCTTTAATTTCGATACATAATATTCTCTTTTTCCGAATCATTATTCGTACAGAGACTATATTTAAAACGGAAAGCAAATTGTGAATTTTTGTGTAAATATACAAGTCAAGATGTATCAGGCAACGATACTATAGGCATAGAATAATTATAGCCTTATAGAATTACTTTATTACTGACCATTCCAAAATATGAATTACATAATAAAATAAAATTGAAAATCATTTTTCTTTGTTGATGTATTATAATGAGATCACAGTGATATATAGTAAGAATTTTAGTGTCTGATGTAATTTGATTAATAAAAAGACGCGGGTTGGAGGGAGGAAAGAGGAGGGGGGGGGGGGGAGGAAATCTCACATCATATGTCTGCCTTATGCTGATAAAGAATGAAACCCACTTGTTTAATTATTATTAATACTGTTTTGTCACTTAATTAGAACGATTTTAGTTTCAACATAAGTCGGTAGAGGACGCAACACTTCAGTGGCGAGTTGCCAGACAAACCTTAAAAAAAAAAAAAAAAAAAAAAGTGGAGTGCGTGAACCCTTTATAGCTCAAGAGTCTTTTAAACATAAAAAAAGGACAAATGAATGAGACAAATGCGGGAGGAGTAATAAGACACATAGAGAGAACATTTAGCCCCTTTTAGTTCAGGCATCTTGAAATAATCTTGGCTATACATTGGCGTTTCTAGCAACAATTTGTGGTCTTAAATTTTTTCTCTACATTATATTTAAGATGTAACCCTAAATTAGAGCATCGCTAAATTTTTAGCATTTGCTTATTTAGCAACACATAAAATAGTTGTTGATCAGAGAACATTTAAGATAATTTCGGTACTTTAATTAAGATGCGAATAAAAATAGCAATTATTACTCTATATAAAAACATTTTATTTGGCACAGTTTCCAATTATTTAATTCTTATCTCTCTCATTCAAGTTATATATAAAAATAGATGCAATTAATGTCAAAATTTGCTTTATACACACAAAAGTAGTTGACATTTATAATAAACATGTGTAATAATTTTTATAGAGCAAAAAAAAAAAAAAAAAAAAAAAAAAAAAAAAAAAAAAAGTCTATAGTCTGGGTCTTTGCGAATATTGAATTTTTTCTTTCCACGTTAGCAACAACTCTGGCTATATGCCAAAAGTGAGTATAACACGTGGGTGGCCCACGTGTATACGTCAATGTCCTACATTTGACCTCAGGTCACACATGACATCTTGGAGCTCAAACGTGAATCACCACAATAAAGATATTGCCATTTAAAAAAAAAGTATAATTAATAATAGAAACAGGATGTAAAGTCTACCAAGCTTATTAACTTTATCCATTATCTTATTTCAATTCAATTTTATTTAAAGTAGAAACGAGAATCATTTTAATCATTTTATTATTATATAATGTTAACAATGACCTTCAATATAATATGTCACATTATTTACTAATTATATGTAGTTGTCATGATTTGTTATGCAAATTTGTGAGAAAATGCATGTACTTTTACATTGCAACGCAGAAAGAGCATTCTTTGAATGCTTCTTTCTGCATAATAAATTTTAATAAAGACGAAAAATTAAATGAATAATTACAAAACATATAGCTCATTGCATTGAATACACGTGCTCATCTGTATGCTAAAATTGTTACGTAACTCATCATGAAAAAGTTGTTTTAAAAAATTTACATAATTTTTTTTTCTAATTCAATGCCAATAGAAATATTATGATGAAATCAAGTTAAAAAAAAATATATACATAGAGAAAATGTGATAATAGCGTTAAGAAACGTAATTACAATGTAATATAATAAATATTTATAAAAGAAATTTATTGAAATGAATAGTCAAAATATTTACATAAAATTTTAACAAATGTATACATAAAATCGCAATAAATATCTTCTTTAGATCCTTTTTCTTTGAATTAATGTTTGAGTGTGATAAAGAAAATAGCTGGGTAAACTTAAAAATCCTTGCAAAACAAATCTCACGTTGTTAAGTTAAATAAAAATAACAAATACTCTGTATTTCTGGTTTCTTTAACGTAATTCATCACGTCAAGCTATTTTTAATTTAGACCTTTTGGTATATATAAAGATCTGCAGTATGCAATTACTGCATAATATTTTAAATTTACTTCTAAAACGTATATAAAAATAGAAAAATTACTAATTAAAAAGCATGTATTATGTATTAAGTTACTATATACGCGACATACAGTCTCTATACTTTACTTGGTAGACGAAACATCACGGGGCGATGTATAAGTGAGTCAAAAACCAGTCGCGGTCGTGAGTGTGTGTGTGTGTGTGTGTGTGTGTGTGTGTGTGTGTGTGTGTGTGTAAGATCGTGTAAAAAGTCCTTTGACCGTTACCAGATTGAGACACCAGACAAATGCTCTAGAGAACTTATCGTATTATACAAAAATTGTCTGTTTTCTATGGGTACTAAAATTAGAATCACTGCAAGTCATATGTTCCACTTTATACGAGATTTTCATTACTTCGTTTTCTATAGGTAATTTCATTACAATATAAAAGAAAAAAAAATCTCTTTATTTTGTTGTTCTTTGAATATTATATCGTATATAATTAATATATTGTGGATAATGGAATTAATTATTAATTTTAGAAATCAATGTGTTCTTTTATATCGTAAATATTTTCCTAGCATTTTAGCAGTATAGTATTTATGTAAATTTTATGATGGCATATAAATTGCTTCTTGGGTAGGCTGACCATCCGTCCCGGATTAGCCGGGACAGTCCCGGTTTCAACACTAAAGTCCCGGCAAGATTTTGCAAAAATCGTCAATGTCCCGGTTTTATATTTTGCAGGAATTTTAATAAAAAGTATACAATTAAAAGCTCTCGGAGAAAAAATAAATTAAAAAAAAAAAAAAAAAACGTCAAAAGATGTCGACGCATTTTCGTAATATTTTTCGTAGCATATCAAAATTATACACCATAGTTACGCCAAATTTTTAATTATTTATTAATTTTTTTGAGAGTGGGTGTTTCGGCTCAAATAGGACGTACACATCACATACCATACGTTACGTCGGTTACGTATGTTATTTGTGATATAACTATTATTAATTATTAAAAAATTGTTTCATAATTTTTTTTATTATTATTATTATTATTATTATTATTTTTTTTTTTTTTTTTTTTTTTTTTTTTGCAGGGAAAAGGTTAAAAATAGACGACAGAAAGCATTGAAAAAAATCCATGTACTTTTAAATAAACTCTTGCAAAAAGACACAAAACTGATGAAATTTCGGAGGCCACGCCCCCTTTTCTGAAAATTTTTCGCCTCCGGCGGGGACCACCGGCCGCGCTTCGCGCGGGCCTCTTGGTCTCTTCTGTGCATTGCTCTGCAGTGTCCCGGGTTGCACACTTTTAATTATGGTCAGCCTATTCTTGGGGTTTCAGTTGCAACTTAATCACACCAATCATCATGATTGAAATATTGAAGAAACCTTGATTTTTGCATTTCCAGACACTAAACTTGTGAGTAAGGGGCGATAGAGTTTACTAGTTTACCCTTGGTCTGTGAGGTCATTTTTTGAATTTTGCCCATAAAATTTTGATTTTTTGAGGGATTCAAAATTCCTTCAAGTCACTTTCTTGGGACAATAGTAAACACATTATCAGCAATATTTAGCAAAATCGAGGACGTGAGGGTTAATCAATCTGAGAATTGACAAAAACAAGGCCATATGAGACTATAATAATTCAATTAGTTTTTCAACTCCCGTATATGTACACTATTAATACACACCACTATTGATTTGGTTCAGAGTAAAAATAAGAGAGAAAAGGCAAAGTTAAAGATAGAAATTTACAATATATGACACTTAAAGCAACAATGAAAAATGGGGAAAGTTGTTATTTTTAAATTATCCATATATCAGTGACTGTCAATATAATTTTAGTTTATTTCAACATAACGATGTTGTAATAAGAATTTGGTAAACATTTAATGGGTGTAAGTGTCAGAGCAAATTTTTGTGGAAAATTAATATAAGTTCATAAACTTCCAAAAAGAAGCAGAGAGAGAGAGAGAGAGAGAGAGAGAGAGAGAGAGAGAGAGAGAGAGAGAGAGAGAGAGAGAGAGAGAGAGAGAGAGAGAGGACGTGACTTGGTGTCCACTGTGTGTGTATAAAAACTTAAAGTTAGAATTAAATTTAGAAATCAATGTTTGCTTTTACATTAAAAATATGTATGAACATATAATAATTCAATTATATAGTTATTAAACTTCCTTATACACTATAGTAATACACACCACTATTAATTTGGTTCAGAGTAAAATAAGAGAGAATTGGCAAAATTAGAGATATGCCTTATTTACAATAAGCTTAAGCTTAAGGAATTGTTAAGTGAGCATCAAATAATTAACAATTCTAATCAGAAAAAAAGCTTATTGTAAACACGGCTATAGAAATTCACAATATAACAATTAAAGCAAAAGTGAAAATGACGATGTCAAAACAAACATGGTTATATATTTCTAATTTGTAACTCCATTTAAATAACATGGGGCTAACTATGAAATATCGATGAAATAGGATGACACGTTTCATCGATATTTCATCATCGTTCTGTCGCATTTATGTATCATTCTTCTTTTTTAGTTGTGTCATTGTTTAAGTTTCACTAGGGTAGTTTTAGAAAAAATAGGGAAAATTTGTTATTTTTAAATTATCCATACATCAGTAGCTGTCAAAATAATTTTAAGTTATTTCAACTTAACGATGTTATAATATATATATATATATATATATATATATATATATATATATATATATATATATATATATATATATATATATATATATATATATAGTCTACGTGTGCAGACTGATGCCAGTTAATATATAAATTTAGTGTATAGTTTGAAGTAAAACGTATTTAAATTGTAATAACATTTTGGTATAAAAATATAATATTATATAATATTCGTGTCAGTGCAAATCTTGCATAAACTTCAAAAAGAAGCAGAGAGAGAGAGAGAGAGAGAGAGAGAGAGAGAGAAAACGTGACCTGGTGTCACAGTGTGTGTAAGTGTGTGTGTGTGTGTAAAAACTGGTATAGTATCTAAGTGAATAAAAGTTAGTGACAATGAGCTAAACTCACTCACTCACACACACGGACAGTCTCTTTCACGTGGACTTGAACGCGCTATATTATAGTGTCCTAAATAAAGTAATCCAATACTACAGCTTTGCGTGTCAATCACGTTTCAATTTCTTTACGTCATATATTTATTATAGTGTATGTATATAACAGAGTTGAAGCTCTTCAAGGATCTATATAATGATAATTATACAACTTAACAGGGGAAAAAATCAGCTTTTTTTTTCTGTTAAAAAAAATACAATAAATTAAATTATTACCCGAAGTAACGACGCAATAACTTGATCTATATAATGTAATAGAGGTTCACTAACCTTATAAATAAGTAATATTGTTTATATTATTATTATATATTCAGCTCTTTTATGTATAGGATAAATTGAAGCGTGATAAATAGCATAAATATTTCATCCAAAAATATTGACACTTTGCAATTTTGTAAAGCCAAAATAAGAGACTTTGAAGAAAATTTCATACGTATTTTTGCATTTCGTATACTTTTTAATTGAAAATAATTTTTACAGTTTGTTTATATAAAGAAGATTTACAGTAACATTTCTTGAAATATTTCAAGGTATAAATTTCAAAAGGAAAGTTTATTTAAACACTATACATCAAAGTAAACGAGAGGAAATAAACAAACTCATGCAATTTTTACTCGCATCCGTATAAGTTTTGTACAATACGTCAGGAAATTTATTTTTCTATATGGTGTGAAAAAAAATATTATAGAACGTTAATATAAAATATGTTATAAAATATTTTATATTATTTCTGGAATAATTTTAAATGAAGATAAAGTTTAAAAAAAGTCGCGCTGTTTCCCGTATTAACTCGGTTTTGCTACCGGGAAGCCCGGGCGACGTTGGAAGCTTCTGGCGGCGATCGATCGCTCTGGTTTCCGTCTGCTGACCCGCCTATATGCTTACCAGCCTGCGTGTACCGTACTTGTCTGTCACAATTGCGTATTACGTACACCGCTATACTACTTGTAGACACGTTCATCAATAATCTGACAACACAACTTGTGTGTTTATTTCCACAGACATAAAAAAATAAATTAAAAATCCATATTTTATTTGTATGTAAAGCTGTTTATACAGAGCGATATTTTCAGTAGATAATAAATTATTAGACTACATGCATTCTCCATTTGAAACCATTAAATATTCTTGCAATCATTTATTGTGCAATGCAAATATTGCTTCGAGTAAACAAGCTATAATGTTTATATTTTAATCCTATTTTCTTTTCAAAATAATCTTTATTTTTGTTTTTCAAGAACCAACATGATCTCAAGTATATTAAAAATATTATATAAACAAATATGTATCCGGAATGATAATCTTATTTGTACCAGAGATCTATATAATTTTGTCGGTTAAAGGTCAAAAATATTGACATCTCCAATATACTCTAAAAGCTAACAATTTTAACTGATACGTTTCAAACTTTTTCTAAATCCATGAAATGTTTTTATTTGGTGATCTCAGTAAATAAAACACGTGGTCAGATAGAAAGAAAAAAATTAAAAAAAAAAAAAAAAAAAAAAAGATGGGCGCGCGTGCTAGCTACACATACGTTGCAAATCTAGTGCGTGCTCAAACAGTTGCATACCCTACAGGAAACTTTTCTCTACTGATCAAAGCTATTAATAACATTAGTCACGTTTATACCTCATGTGTATCAAACTACCGCACAAATACACGTGATCAATATATATAACAGCTTTTTGAAATTCAATATCAAATATAAAATTTGCATTATTTTTATAATAGCTCTAAAAACTTATATATCGTTTATCATATTGATTTTAATATCTTATGAGTTATATTATAAAAATATATCTAACAGAAATTTTGTGTTTTCATATTTTTAGTAAATTGAAAGTAAATTGAATAACATCATCTATATGTTAATAATATATTTTCAATATAATATTGTATACATCAGTTTTCATCGCACCAACTATAATGGAATAAGGTTTCATATAAAATTGAATTCCTGTATATAACGTGGAGCAAACATTTATACATTAAATATTAAAGTAGTAATCGATAACTCATTTTATATTATTTACTTTACGCGCAGTATAATAGTAATAAAAATAATATTTATTTATTTATTCACATACCAGCATAAGCTAATTATACTCTTGTGAAATGCAAGGTTGTGTAATACTTTATTTATATATAGTTTAAAAATGAAGACAATTATATTCTTTTTAAATTATTGCACTTAAATAGAACAGAAAAAAAATACACCTTTTATTTGTGTAGTCATATATCATCAAATATATATTTTTTATCTTTTCATATAAATTTAGTAAACACAGCTAAATTTTGTAAGTTTACAGTTTTTTGTTCCTTTGCACATACTGACAAGTGAGCTCTGATTAAAAACATAATATTATATTAAACAGCATATCATTTTTACCATAATATTCTGTTCTAAGATTTCCATTATATGACAGTGTAAAACCATTCCATTCCAATCCAATCCATATATTTTATCAAAGTATAATTTATTTAATACTTTTTTTGTGTGAATTTTAAAAAAGTGTTTATGACATGCATCTCTTGATCATATCGTTAATAATAATATATTTGTAGTGATAATCTGAATAGTTTAAAAATGTAATATTTTACATTGTTTATATTGGGGGGGGGGGGGGGGGGGAATCAGAAATCTTTCATTGCTTTTTTGGAGGAAGGGGTGTATTTTGTTTACTTTTTTTTTTAAAGTAAATTATGTAATTATATTAAAAATAATGATTTAATATTAATAAAACTTTGATCATTTTTATTTCATTTTTAATTTAACTTAAAACAAGACATGTAATATTATTTGAACTATAGGGTCAAATGAGTAAACTCATTCATTTATTATAATTATTTAGTTCAAAAAAGAAATTGAGGACAATATATTATACGTCATGTTAAAATTATATTTGTTCATAATACTGCAATATTGCAGTAATAAATTTATTTCAAAAGTTCTATGACGCTATCTATATACATTTTTTTTTTTTTTTTTTTTTTTGATAATATTGCTTTCATTAAAATCATTTACTTGAAATAAAATAATGTGAAAAGCTTTTGACTTTATTTTTCAGTATAAATAATATATCAATCATTCATCGTATTGTCTATAAGTTGTGAATAAAATCTCAGATTGAACAAACAAGATATACGTACGTACACAGTACCCTGTGTACTATTAACTTCCTTTGCATAAACTTTGCCAATTTTTTTAGACAAGCTTACAGTAATAATATTAATAGATTATTTTTCTTGGAGAGTACGTCTTAAAAAAAAAATCTAGCACAATATTTTACTAAAAATTCTTTTTAAACTTTTCCCGAATTATGTTTACGTGTTATTAAACAATAAAACAGAGCTTTCATACTAAAAAAAAAAAAAAAAAAAAAACTCAACATCCACTATGTAGCAATATCATATTAAAAAGGATTAAAATACTGATTAACTTATTAAAAAATATGTCCCAAAGTAGTTTTTATTATACCATTGTGACACAATTAGTGTCAAAATTTTCTTACACGCAAATATCTTAAATTTCATCATTGTTAAAAAAAATGCGAATATATATAATAGAGATTTATTTATGCACACTATAAATGCCGGAAGTCTAGTTTGGCACAAGATTTACAAACACGTCTAGTTGTTCAGCAGAGAAAAATGTGAACGATGTGAGAAAAGACCGCATGGACGGGGGTCTTCCCTCTAAAACGTCTTCAAACGTAGACGAATAGTTGCTTAAAAAAACACATCACCTAATGAAAGACACACCTTAATATGAAGTCTACATTAAGAAAAAGAAGAAGAAAAAAATTTAAAACTGTATAGCAAGTGTTATACAAAACATATCTGTTTAAATTTCAACATACGTCATTATACCTAAATATAATTACACTTTTTTTTTATACTAATTGAATTACCTAACTTATGATTCGTACCATGATTCTCATCTATGTTCTATTTGTGGATGTTTTTTAAAAAGAATTTCTACTATGTTTTAAATACTTTATAACAAACTCACTATACGGTAGAGTTAAATTACAAACATTTCTAAAACATCTTAAAGACTTATTTTCTTTTAAAGGTTATAGGATACAAAATAGAACAGGTATGCAAAATGTGAGTATACCAGAATAGAAACAATAAAAAATCGTGTATGTATTTTTATTATTTTTCTGTTTCTTAAATATAAACTTTTTTACGCACGCAAATATTATTTTCATCTGCAATGACACGATTTTCAATGTTTTATTTCTAGATAACTCCAATTTATTGATTATGATGGTTTACTTTGCCGTGCTATAAACAATCGATTTTTTTTTTTTTTTTTTTTTTTTTTGCTATGTAACAAAAATAGCCTTTTTTTAAACGTAAACAATGAAATATTGCTCTGGTACCAATATTGACGTAAATAACTAAAAAATAACTTCCTCTTTTGTTTTCAAATATAGGGAATTGAATATAGTATACAATAGTATTGGGTTGTAAAAATTATTTTTATATGTTTTGACAGCTCGTAAATATTGATTCATATTCCTCATCTGTTTTTGTTTTTGAAAATCATGTTTATATCGCATGATAAGTTCAAGGGATTCATGACTTTGATACATATTGTTATAGCATTTAATATCTATTATATATTTAGTTTAGGTTACGTCAATTTTGTAGCTGCATATTTGGAAGCCAAGGATTATTTTTACGTCACGCGGAGGTGCGTATATAAAAGAAAAAAGCTACGTGAGTTACGTCACGCTTGTTTCTCTCAAAACAAACCCAACCCTGCTGCGTTTTAGAGATCTATATTTGAAACATTCAATTATGCAGTTGCATGAGTGAACAAAATATTGTTGTTTATAAATATTTTGAAACATAAATTGATTTACTTTACAATGTTGCCAAGGAAAAAAATATACAGTTAAAACAAATTGTTGAATTTCATTAATGAGATTTAATTTTAAACTTCATGAAAGATTTTTTAAAAAATTAGCAATTTTTTATGTACTATTTATTTGAAAGCAATAAATAATTTTCTCTTCGGTATAAGTATCGATCGTGTTTTCCTGATTTCTATATAAGCGTCCATCAAAAATGATTGTCAGAAAAATCTTTATGCGTAATTTTCTAACAAAAATAACAATAATTATTTAAAAATTTCAATATATAATTACATTTTTTTTTGACCTTGCAAAGAATTTTTCTACACAACTCACGTAAGAACCTCGCAAACTTTTATGATATAGCAATTATTTGCCAGAACATTCTGCATAACAACTTATACTCTAATTTACGTATAATTATCAATTCCTTTGAATTCGGATATAGAAAGTATATTTATGGCATTTAAAACCTTTTAGAGCTTGCTGTATCTTTTTCATTTGATTGGTTAACTCGCTCCAAAAAACATCTCTATATATTTCTTTCTCTATAGGAAATTTTTAATTATTTCCAAACTCACTTTTTTCTCTTCAGGAAAAAAAAGAAGATAAAAAAGGTAAGTCTTAAAAGTTAAACTGAATTTATTTATCAGAATTGACATTCTATTTGAAAAATTAGATTTCTATCTGATAAATTGATCCAATTCTTGTTATGGTGTTATACAAGTTCAATGATTTTTGTGATTCACCAATCATTTAAAATAGAGAATTGTTATGGTCACGAAATTGTGTTATAGATTACTATAAAGTATATTGACATGTCAAGTATCCATTACTATTGATGATCGTCCTTGGAATTGTATAAGTTGTGCGAAAAGTAACATATTACATCTATACTTTTAAGCAGACAGACAAGATGAGTTAAAGTAAAAATTAATAAAAAGTACATGAACCCATACATGGTCACATTATAATCATTTTAATATGTAAATGAAAATTAGTAACCTTTATATATCTTTACTATAAAACGTATCTTAAAAGTCCTAAAAGGGGACATGCCCTTAAAATTTAAAATATCATTATATAAGTTTTGTTTATTATATTTTAATTTCATCGTCACTCTATGTTGTCATTATAATACCAGTTGTTTGTAAACACGTAAATTGTGTCTATATGCGAGTCATAAAATTGTTGTTATAAAACAAAAAACACGGAGTATATTACGTATTAACTTTTTTTTTTTTTTTTTTTTTTAATGAAAAGCTAACATCAAAATCCCGCGAGGAGTGACTTTGTGATCGCGCGAGACAAGGTCGACTGGGCGGATAACACACATAATATTTTACTCACCATTCCACGAGGCACCTGCACGTTTACCCCGACCTTGCCGCGAGTCTATATCTCCACTCCATACATTGTTCCCTTAGAGCAAGCATGGTCCGTCTGGAAATCAATATTTAGGACTGTTTAATCCAGTAATAATAGGACAAGGACAAAAGAGACACATCAACTTTTGACCGTGGCATAAACAAATAAATAGAAAAAAAAATACATTAAAAATGTATAAGTTATATTAAATCACCTCAATGTTATACAAGCAATAAAAATTATGTATTATTCTATGAAAAGCTTAATTTATATCAAGTTGTTACTGGTAAAGGAAAAAAGAGTGAAATATAAAATTCTCAGAAAAAAAAACATGTATTATATTTTATCGATGGTACTTTAAATGTACTTCTATCGTAGTTTTATTTTGGCAACGACAGCGTGTAATACTTTTATTATTCTTTTTTTACATCATATTGATTGCCTTAAAAAAAACTGTCTACAATAAGCACTTATTTTATTATCTCCGGGTTCTTTGGCAATGTTCAAGAAAAAAAAATCTACTTCCATTTTTTTTTCTTATAAAGTACTTCAGACTGAAATAATAATTGAGTGAGAAAGAGAAGATTTTTTTTTTCTTCTTGTGTATATAACCTATCAGCTAATTAGTGTACAATGGTAAACATGATATATACTCATTAGGCTGTATTTTATACCACGTGGCATTTCTTCACACGCATACACTTGTTGACATATCTCTATTTTGTCAATATGAAAAGCGCCTCGTAATTTTTTTTAGCACTGAAGCTAAGTTAAGGTATTTTATACTTTGTTTGAAGGTGTGTATATATAACAATAATATATCTTAATTAGTTTGGCTTAAAAAAAAACTAGTACGCAGTATTACTTGGCTATCAAATTTGCTGTGACACTTCAATTTTTTGGTATGACTACACGGTTAATTATAGCAGAGAGACTAAAATTATATTGGCCACTTACGTATGTCATAGTGGTGGACCTAGTTTTGAGCTTGTATAATAATTAATAAGGTATGGTGCTATTATAGTTTACAAAATTACTTTATTTTTGTATAAAAAAATCAAATATAAGAGGCTAGAGAGAAGTTATAAAACAAAAATGAATACTCTGCAGTTTTTACGATACACCAGCACTGATCCATAATTACAATATATACACACACAAAAAAAGTTTTACCTATATTGATTACATGTAGGTAGACGTTTTTGAATATATCGTAATTTTACAAACTTTTTTATAATCTCGGCAAAAAAATAAATGTTGAAATTAGACCTCATCAGCATAAAATTGCTTGGCTTTTTGACCTGAAATTGAAATTTTTACTCTTGATGACATAATTTTTATTTAGTTTAAATTTAATTAGTAAAATAATACTCGTTTAATTAGTATTCAAATTATCATTGAAAATTCAAATGTTTTCTTCTAAATACAATTTTTTTTCCTAATTCTTATATATACATATTTTCCATTCCATTAATGACGTAAATCAAAAGATCTCTCACCTCCAGGCATTTGCTATATAATATAAATAAGTGGGAGGAAGGAGGGAGGTGTATAATATATTATATATGTATATACCCCACCTTACTTACTTCACTACCATTATGGTGTTCTCCAATATAATTTTAAAAACTTGTTGCCATGGTAACAAGAAGCAACTGAAAGTTTAAACTGTGAGTAATACAGACACTACACAAAAATTTTATATTATACGCAAGATTTTCTCTAAGTCATCGAGGTTATGTCAGACCTAAAAAGTCACGTGTTAAAGGACCTCATTAATTCATATACTTTTTTTTTTCTTTTTTTTTTTTCAACATACTGTGTAGTGTACAGACATAGTAGGCCTCAATTTTGCAATTTTGCTATTAAAGTATCAATGTCTGAAAGAGAACAGCTATATTAATCACTTCATGATAATTATATTAAAAGTTGAATACTTGTTTTTTTTTTATTTAACTAAGTCGTTGTAATATAAAAAATATATAAATAAATAAAATAAATATAAACTTTTTTTTTTTTTGTAGAAAATATTTCAAGTAATAATTAGAGGCTGTGTTGCAGTGCAGTTTATATTAGTAGTGTATAATGATTAGACATACAACATTAACAATTATTTTAATTGATTTTGTTAGTAATTTTTTTTTAAATTGTTCATTCATTCAAAATTTAAATTAAGTTACATTTATTTAAATTTTCATAATTATTGATGGTATATTTACACTGTTATAACATTTCGTAAAAAACATGAAAATTAAATGGAAGATTTCAAGATACGGAATACAATGGAGTTCTCCGTTCTTATTGCAACGATATACACTTAGCTCGTTTTTTTTTTTTTTTAAATAATAAACGTTGAAAGATTGAATGAAAGTGTAAGGCAAAAAACAACTCAGCTCAGTAATAATATGGATTAGAGAGAGAGAGAGAGAGAGAGAGAGAGAGAGAGAGAGAGAGAGAGAGAGAGAGAGAGAGAGAAATATGAAAAAGAGAAAAAAGTGATAATAAACTGCAACATGTGCAGTGCAGTCATGTCAATAAAATCACGCATGATGAATATAGTACAATGCAGGACTTGTATTTTTTTTTTTCATTGATGTAATATTATATCAGTGATAAATTGTTTACTCAATGCTTTTCGTATGGAAAAACGACGAATTTGATCACTAAGTTTGTAACAACGATAAAAAAAAAAAAAAAAAAAAAAAAAAAAACTGTGAATTGAAGATCTTAAACTGAAAGCGTCATATCTTCATATCCATCTAGAATATTATTATAGAGATGTACGATTATAAAAATAAAGTTATGAATAGTAATACCTTCATTAATATTTAAAAATAACATTTTTTTTCTTCCCTCTTAAAATAAATTTAGTTATTCAACTAATTTTGTCCCATTTTAAAATAGTAAATTAAATTTTAATATTTAATGAAATTTATATTAAAAACTATTAAGCTCTCTTTTAAACACATATAAAATTATTTCAAAAGCAAAAGCTCTTTAGCAACTTATGTAAAAGTTAAATTTTATATGTTATGAAAAGGAAGAATATTAATATATTCTTATGATAATATTTCTATATTGTAACTTCTTTTCATTCAGTATAAATATGACTTTGCACTAGTTCTTTTTGTGTATTCAAAAAGTTTTCGGTTATGTTAGTATTATTTAAAATAGCAAACTAAAAAGAAAGCAATATTGCAATGCGCACAGCTGGTGTTTTTAGATAAGTAAAAAGTGTCTCTTGTCTTGTCTGTATAATATTTTATATCCTCTGTAGGACATACATATTTACACAAGAAGGCAGTTTGCAAAAATAGGTCAGCTGTGTGCTATAAATTATCCACTATTCTATAAAATAGAAAAGGAGAAGTGACTTTGTCAAAGTGATAAAATATATTTGGTAAATGCTCAATTAATTAAAATTTATTATATAATTTTGCAGCAATTAACTAATTCCATCTAATTGTCTGATTTACAACAGATTTAAAATGAACGATATATATATATATATATATATATATATATATATATATATATATATATATATATATATATATATATATATATTAGACACCCAGGGTCGTGAGCTCCTGTGTTTTTTGAACAAGAGCTTCCTATCCTGTATGTTTATCCGTGATTAGACACACTTAAAAATATTGACTTTGATAGTAAAATTATTAGTATAATAGATCAAATTATTTTTAAATATTTTCAAACAATTTAATTTCATAACTTATATTATTGATTGCAAACCTAAGAATTTTTTTTTATCATCAATCTGTATAATCTGATAATAAAAAATAAGAAACATTTTAAGTCTCAGAATAAAAAAATCTTTAAAGAATCCAGTAGAAAATGAGAAACGATGCCTTTTCTGCAAACTTCACTTAGCTTGGCAGAAATACTTGATATTACCTTTTAAAAAATTGTTGTAAAATGTTATATAATTAATAATTATGTTTTGTGCGGTCATTGATCTTCACTTGTCTTGGTGTACAGACAGTGCAGAGAGATTGAGTCTTTAGTATGAGTGGTCGCCCTTGTGTGACGTGACATCAAAGTAAATTAATATATTTCATCTGTATGACACCACACCACACCTCAAGTAATATATTGATGATGCATGGTCTCTCTCATTCATATACTTTCAAACCATTTTCTTACTACTTTCTCTGTCCGATTGAAGTTGAAACTTTGTGAGAAATTAAGAGAGATCTAACTTTGGAAAATTTAAAAGTGTGAAATTTGCATTTTCATTTTTTTTTTTTTTTGATACACCTATATTACGTAATTAATTAAGTAGAAAAAATATATTATAATACATGGAATAATAATGAGTTCTATGTTTTAAGTTCTCTATAATCAAAATAAAATTAAAAAAAAAAAAAACTAAATTTTTCCTAAAAGCAAAAGTGATTTAAACAAATTTTATTTCAGATAAAATTAATTAAAAATTTCAAAGAGTTTGAGAATTAAAATATAGATGCTTGTAAATGTTTGTATGCTTAAGTTAAGCTTCTGACTGCTCTATATTATTCACTTGTCATTCCTTTGATTTTCGTTTGTAAACTGTATACAATATTATAAATGTCAATCAAAACGTCTTTAAAAACCAAATGCGTGGGTTCTTTAATTAGTATGAGAATGAAGAAACTAAAATTAACTCAACATTTGAATATGACTGACATAAAGTTTAATCATTTCATTTTGTAAAAACACAAGAAAGTAAGATGGGTTTTCTCATATATACATATTTTTTCTCGTAGAAGGCATAAGTAAGGCATAAGTTTATTTCATTTTTAATATCAACACTTGCGTTTTCTTAACAATAGCATTTATTTATTTATGTTTAGACGAGAATATAGTACGTATTCGTATTGTGGCTAGAACGTGTGCTAAACCATATACATTACTTTTTCCTTGTAATAAATAATGAACTTTCCTACTCGGTGTTATATGCATATTCTAATGTTTATGTGTAAGGGTCGTGTACACCACATGGCCACACACCAAGAAAAAGGACTGTTTAAACAATCTCTGCTCTCTAGAACTGTATATACAATATACATACATATAGTAGGAGTGTTACTGTTGCTACGCTGCTGGTGTTATTGCTAAAGAACAAAACTCACATTCATTACTATACAGTGTGGTATAATTTCAGCTCTCTTGCTTGAATTAGCACCGTCAATAAAAAGCAGAGTAAAAATAGCAAACGTTCATATAGCAATGTCTTAATACAAAATACATGATGAAACCTTTCTTTAACTATGTTATTATTATTATTTTTTTAATATTATTTAATATTTATATATACATAGATTATAATGGTACGTTTATATAGAGTACCCTATTTTTGAGAGCTCAAAAATAGAAATTTGTATTAAATTTCACTTTACGTAACATGTGATTACGTTAACTTCAACGTAATATTTAAGTAATATTTTAACGCATAATAAAAATATTTAATTGTCCGCTTCTAAAGGTTTTATTTTATTTTTTCATTTAATTTGAAATTTAAGAGATTAAGGGAGAGTAAAAGTTGTTGTGTCATACTTTCATTAGTTTTTAGTAAAGCTACATAATGTTTTATTACCAATACCATCCCCTACAAGGTAGGACATACAGATTTTAAGAGAGAGAGAGAGAGAGAGAGAGAGAGAGAGAGAGAGAGAGAGAGATTTTGAATGAATTTAACACAATAATGTACTTTTGAAATCCATAATTTTGGTGCTATTTTTATACAAATATTTTTTTTCTTTAACATACATCTTTAATCACATCAACACTTGACTTCAATTAGTGTCCAGTAAAAAAAAAAATAATAAAAAGGTCTGTAATTTGCGTATGTACATGAGATGAAACAGTTTGTAATGAAGCAGCAAGTCGAAAAAAGGCGAGGGTGATTCTAATTCTGCCCTGCTCACATAGCAAACTCGTTCGTTCCTTCGTTCTTTCTCTGGTTGTATGTGCGCCACTTTGGCAAAGAAACAGATCTATCGCAGTATTCTGCAAGTGAGAGAGCTCCACGTGGTCACGGCGGAGGTCAGTTCTTGGCACCATCGCTTTGACACCGCTAAAAAATCTCAAAAGACACCGCAACCACCTCGATATATATCGCCCTTTCCTTCTTAGTATTTTCTTTTTGTGTACAGTATATGGTTTATATACTCCACTATTTTCATCATCCAGGTGAATATGATATAAAATAGCCATGTTCGTGCACGTGTGACATAATTTTTTTTAGGAATTAATTCGTAATTATAAATCCCAGCTTTTATAGTGATATTTAGCTTGACTTGAACGTAGATCCGGGGAATATTTATAACTTGATTTAAAATAAACATTCGATATTCATCCCCCCCCCCCTCTATCTCGTTTCATTATATTATTAATTTGTTATTATTATTTGTATATGAGAGAGGGGATTTCGAGATAATAGAACAACGATATTAACTTGTCAAAAATCATTTAGAGAAACTGTAACAATTGCTATTTCATATAAATTAGCACTGTTGATTTAAGAAGACAAATAGGAGACCTCCTATCTAACTAATCAACTAGATAGGCGAGTGATAAAAATAGAACGCGTGTGCTGAAATAAAATTTAAAAACATTGTAGAGAACATCATTTATACACACAGTGAAAAGAGGAACAACACTATAAGCGCAGGTGCGTGACTCATTATTGTTGGCAAAGACAACATAATATTCTTTTCTAAAAAAAATCACACCTATACAAATTAAATTAACCTAACACAGTCTATATAACTGAATTTATGATATTTATATATATGATAAGTAAATTTTAATGACAATGTGTATAATGAGTTCTTTAAATAGAAAGGACTTTATTATTTGCAAATCGTAATTATCGGAGTCTTAATTTAATTTAGATGACAAATAAAATAATTAAATGAGTCAGTATATCGTATATAACACAAGGAACTATATAAAGATGGAGATTCAAAGATTTCTATTTTACTGGGAAATTTAAAATTCTCATCTTGTGCTTATACCCTCGCTGTTCAATGTTCGGAGAAGTTAGAAGTTACAACTAGTAGATCAATATTTTCTTGCATTCAAGATTTTCTTGGAGTTACATACATAAAATAAAATACATAGAATAGAGACAATTTAAGAAGCGTTCCCTTATTCCTACAAAATTGAATAGGGTAAAAAAACAAAAAATCTGCAAACATCCTTTATTTGCAAACTTTTTGTACCCGGACCCGCACTATTATTTTGGTTCAGAGCAAAATAAATAAATGCAAATCCACGAGATTTTTTACATTTTATATATACAATCACAAAATAATAGTAATTATAAGTCACCTATGATTGTAAAAAAAAAAAAAAAAAAAAAAAAAATGATATATTATAATATAAACTCTCCCATTATTTCCTCAAAAATCAGCAACGTTGTGGACACAAAACATAAAGTCATTAAACAAAGTGCATTCTTATTATGCAGTAATTAATAAGTGCACATTTAAATAAGCCACTTTAGTTTATGCAGCTACGTGATCGACCACAACGTACTTGTAACTATATAACTCAAGTGAGACTCAAAAGACAGACAAGTCCAGCTCGATATTATATGAATTATACTGAAAACTAGAAAGAGGTATTCTGAACTTTGAACCCAAGAAACTCTTTTACAAAAATACAACGCTTTGAGATATATATGAAAAAGCACAAGTACAAAAGGAAAATGCAATGAACCAATGTGAAATAAAAAGCACATGATAGTCATCTATTTATACCAATTTATGCAGTATGCACGATATAGAGCAATAATTTATTATTCTAAATTTTACTTTTTATTAATTCAAATTTATGAAAATTTGAAATCTATAGGGAATTTTTATTAAAAAATTAACACTCAAATTTACTATTATAAATAGTTCAGATGAAACAATAATAAAAAGTTGTTTCAAATTATATGTATGCAAATGTAATTTATTTTACTCTCCTCTCATCATCACTGATAGTGAGCTAAATAAAATAGATTAAAAGAACACTGGATTTTGCTTGTATTGTTTCTATTGTTTCTATGGCCAAAACCACTTTATATGGACTAGAGTGTATGGGCACGTGCAAAGTTAGATATGATCACGTGAATAGCCTCGCCTCTCTTTTTCTCCTTCGTATCGTGTTACATGATTAGGCGCACACGTGATACCTCTTTGATCACATTTCACACACTTGGGAGTTCATTGTAAGTCACTTGAATTGGTCCACCAGCTTTTATATAAAGTGAATGAGACGAGAGACGACATTTAAAAAAAAAATGCAATTATTATAGCATTCAGTCATTCACAGCACATTATTTATTGTAGTGCAAAATATATGTAAATTATTTTAAAAATTATTTGGTGTAAAATTAATTGATAATGAAATATATGGATGAGAAAGATTTGAAATTATAATAAAACAAGAAGAAACACTGAGAGAGAGAGAGAGGATATATTTTATATGTGTCCGGAAAGAGATATATGGTCGGGCGGGTTGCATAATAACCATCAAATTCGCAGTATTAGGGGCAAAATATTAATCAATAAATTTGAATGCTTCCATGCTTCATAAAAATGATTGTTGGTGCTAAATATTAATGTCACGTATATGTAAATTATTGTATTTGGATTTTATCACGTTGATTGATTAGCTATAATTGTGAACTTAATATATTGAGACAAAGTAATGGAAATTCGCTCACCAGACCATGCGATATCTTTATTGATTTGAACAAAGTTCAACGTTTGATTATTCTTTTATATATATTTAATTATATATTCTAAAATGATAACGTTAATTCATTTATTAACAAGTCATTTCGTGTCAAAAAAGAATAAACAGAGTTTATCTGATAATGAAAGTCAAGGGAAAAATATTGATTTTGCCCGCTTTTATATATCGTGGATTCATATTATATTTATATTGGAAGTAAAAAATGTCACGCTTTTCGTTGCAGCGGCCAATTCTTCTTGTTCATTATTATTATTATTTTAAGTGCATATAACAAAGTAAAATTATGCATTTGCATATTATATTACATATATTTGGTTGTATTATTGGTATAATTAATTATTAATTACTAATTATATAGTAATAATAATGTTAAAATAAAAACTAGATAGCTTTTTTTTTTTAAGCTTTTCTGTAAAAGGTATATATTTATTATAAAATATCTTTTTTTTTTTTCAAGCAAATAAAATAATTATTTTTCCCCTTCATAAAGACAAAACAAAAAGTGCACGTATTCTCTGGAATATACACTGGATCATTGCCAGAATATTCCCTTCCCTCTCTTTACTACTCTCGTAGACTCTCGTCGTCTCCCGCCACGACGACGTGAACCGCGAGCGATCGCCGCGCTCTTTCGCCGTGCCGAGAACCACGCTATACACACGCCACGCCGCCGCTACTCTTGCTTGCCGCAAAATTCTCCGTATGTAAAACGGCAGACAGTGGGAAATCTCACCGCGATTCGCGCTCACTCGTGTGTGTGTCTCACTCATTTTTGCTCAGGATTTGCCGCGCAAGCATCGTACCACATGTTTCGTGCTTGAGAACCCCGCCATCATCATCTCTAGCTATTTTTTTTGCTAGTTAGTTTGGTTGTCGATTAGAAGAACTACAGCTTTTTATTATAAAAGGCTGTACCTTGCAGATCGCATCATGTATCCTAAAGAAAGTGATCGTAAGTATTTGAATTTTCGTTGTTCTATTATATTACTTTACAATTTGGTTGTATGCTAAATTTCTCTATACCAATTTGAAATTATAATTTCTGACAGCAATGAATCGTAATGGAAAACTCAAAATTTAAGTAGCGTGTATGATATTGCAATGGTATGTAAATAATACATAGAAGAAAAATATGTATTTTTGCATTCATCCCTGTATTTTGTATTTCAATGATGCGAGTGGAAATTTTTTCCTTGGCAGCATATCAAATTATAATAATTAATTACATTTGTATATATAGCCTTGCACTTACGTTTTCCGTGTTATTGTGATAACTAAGTTGTCTTATACAGTGCGGTTTATAATGCGGGTCACCTTTTTTATTGAATATGATTATAATATTCCACCATACCATGTGAGGCAATACCACACTGGGCAAAATACACATACTGTATATCCACAACACATGGCTCGCAATCACATGATGCACCTTTTAGTTTTGTAACGTCATATGGGAATGCAGGTAGAAATAAATCATGCGGTCGACAACCCAAATAATGGGGATGAAAATGCGATACATATTCTCGCCCCCCTTTTGCTGCAGTATATAATGCAGTATGCAGGGCATGCGTGCATCGAACAAAAATCATACCATATTGCATTTAGTTTTTATTTTACCCCGAAATTTTAATTTTGTTCTGTATGTTCTTATATGAAACTTAAATTAATTTTTTTGTTCAACAATTTTTTTAATATTTTTAATAATTAATAATTATAAATATTATTATTGATCATTTCATTAATTGAAATATAATAATAGGTAAATTTCATCTAAGTTGCAAATTTGTACATAATAATAAGTTTAATAATAAATAAATAAATAAAAGAGACAAACAAAACGAAGAGTATAATGTTTTTTAAGTGCTTTAGTTCATTAAAGTTAAAATTAAAATATTAACACACGTGTTAAAAGTATCATGGTTTCTTTTTGAGGTAGCATTTAGAAACTTTTTTTTTTTTTTTTTTTAAATACAACGAATATCAAACCGTGATTATCACAATATAAATATATATGCAGAACATATTATAAATAATTTATTTCGGTCTCTTATATGATGTCATCAATTTGTACTTGTTCTAATTTAAATTTATAATGATCTGGAGTAAATACGCAACTCTCCCACTGTCCAATTTACTGTTTGTTGGCATCTTAGCTTTATAATAAAGTAAAGTGTATTTCAGCAAAACCACACATAGATTGCAAATGCATATAAGAAAATATTGTAAATAAACCGGCCGGTGTGTACAACATATAATATACACAATTACTTATAACTTCTCATTTAATTCTCAAGGATAAAGGAGGTTGAACGGTACTTATATTGCTTGCTATATGCAAGTAGATATAACCTTGATAAATGATCAGAAGTCAAATTATTGACAGTTTTAACATGTAATTTCTTATTTCTGTATGTATATTCAACAGTGGGATCATCACAAAAATACGACGATTTAAATCTATAATAAAAGCACTAAAAATCTAATTGCTGCGTTACCGATACCAAAATTGATAATGTAAATTTATTTGGATAATTGATTTTAGATAATACTATCTTTTAAGAAATATAATTTAGATTCATTCATAAATAAATATAATTCTCTCAAGCAAATTATACATATTGACGGAATGGAAGAAAAAAAAACAACAATAAGTGGAAAGAAAAAGGCAAAAAAAGGTTCGCATCATGTCATACTGATTACGCGTTGACGCCATATTGGAGCAATGAAAAACATTGCTTATAGTAAAGGACAAACGTGGTTTTAGCTATTTTCTTCTGAAAATTAGTTAATTTTTTGGTTTCTATTATTATTATTTTTTTTTCGCAGCTAGCTAATTCTAAAATGCTCTCAAAAATATCGCTATTTAAGACGTATTTTTAAACTGACAAAATGTGTAATTTTCCCATATACCGGCCCATGTTATTTAGATCTCACATATGGCGCTGACTTTATATATGAATGCAACCACCCAATATATCAGAAAAGTAATCTCCCCACCATAAGAAATTCAAATTAAAAAATAAATGTATTGCAAATCGTATGATTTTTTATTTTATTTTTTTATTATATAATAGACACTATAATCAGTGACTTGTATTTTATCCACATCCTATAGTGATAATTCATACTACTTGATTTTATATATATATTATATATCTTCAATTATTCTCTTGTACTGTACGCAGTTATATTTAATTAAGATATCAACGCCGCGTGATATACTGTATTATAATATTTACGTTTATTCTGGCAACGCTGCTATTTTTTCTCTACTAACATCCTCTTCCAATATAAAGATAAGCAATAAAACTCGCTGCTGTGTTAAAACGTATGTATATATATTATATAAGTAAGTGATGATTCTAAATTTGTCAAGGGTTTACGTACTTGAGAAATATAAATATACTGATATAATTATCACTGAATTTATATTTATAGAAATAATGCTTATCATATTGGTCATTTTAATATGTTAGAGGGAAAGTATATAAATTCAGGTATACAACCCTTTCTCTTTATTTTACTGTAAATTTTTGGTGTCATTTCTCTTTAACCCTAATTTATTTACAGGTTTAATGATAATTTAAATTATAATTTAATTTGTCTTGAAGCCTTATTATACAACAATAATCTAGAACCTATTTCTTAATACAATATTATACTATATAAAATTTTAATTCAGTACTATTTTATTATCCAGTCAACATTGAATCATACAATGTGTATATATATATATATATATATATATATATATATATATATATATATATATATATATATATATATATATATATATATATATATATATATATATAATGCAAATATTAAGCATCTGCTCATTGCAAAAACCAGTTTTGCAAGTAAGTTCTCCTCCTTCCATTTACTGAACACGTGATTGTGTTAAAACATGAGACACTGGGATTTCATGTCATATAAATATGGTTCATAATAATAAAAAGCAACACCACAAGTTTATATATTACTTGACGTCATATCCGTGCAATATGACATATTATGTACTTGTACTTATATAGTTTACATACATACATATTATACATAATAATATGCAACATGCAAACAATTTGTAAGACGAAGGAGGGAATGTTAAGATAATTTTATTGAGAAATATGACAGTAGAGTGTCAACAAACTGATATGATATAATTTTTGTTTACCTCAACAATTTTTAAAATAAGTGATAGTGATAACATTATAATGCGTATATTATATATAATTATATATTATATACTATAATAATGCAATAAGCTCTAAAATTTTAGTGCTTTTCAATATTTGAGACCTTGAATTTCAAAAATAAATAAATAAAAAATAATAAGGAAAACTAAAAAAACACAAAAACATCGTGATAAAGAAAACCGGAAAAAATAATAGTGTCAAAGGGGAAAATAGAAATGTTGTCGTTTTTTATCAAGCATAATAATATCAAGATAGCTCGCGTATTTTCATTAAAAAAGAACAAAAAAATCAAGTAAGGGTAGGTCTAGAATTTCTATAATTGTACCAATATGTCAAACGGAGATAAAAATTGTCCTGCTTTTTTAAATCAATTTATCCTCTCAAATTAAATAGGTTAATAACTTAATTATTAAGATTTATTTGAATCAAAAACCAGTTAGCTATATAATCATTTAAATAATGATTAATATAAAACCCATATAGCAACAGTGTTGCTCTCAATTAGTATAAATTGCAAAAGTCTTTAACTTTATATAATATATAGGATGTTTCAAATTTATATTAATAAATAGATCACAATAATACTATGCGCCAATGTTGCAGTACTATTGTCGGGATATTATAATAATAAAGAGGTCAAACTAAATAAACTAAAAAGGGTTGAAAAGTAGGTCAGAGGGGCGTGTATATTGGGGGAGGGTTAACGACCGGTATATTGCCAAGCCTTAAAGTAAGGAATAAACTTGAATAAAGTCATATACATTGTATATAGGATATATTCCGGTGTTTATTCAGTCCAAAGAGACAGGAACGTACTATAATGACCTCATTTTTTTCATAGGAACAGGAAGGGTAGGAATCGTAAGTTGTTGTTTTTTTCTCTCTGTCGTCGCGAGCAGTGACTTTTTGTCACGTCGTTGCTTTGAGAGTATATTCAGTGCAGAGGGTTCTGCTTCAACTCTTTAAAATAGCTTCACGTTTGTCTCACACCTGTGCGTATATTATGTATTCTCTCTGAAACAATTCACCGACATATAGAACGTTATTGTGATTTATATGTACTGTAACAGATGACTTATATGATAAATACAAACAATTTTTGCAAGTTTATATTTTAATTATAATAACGGTATGTTTATTTCAACGTAATTACACATATTACCGTTGAATAAGTATTCTAACTTTGATTTATTTATACAATTCAACGTAAGTAAGTTGTTTGATTTAATTGTACATACAATAGTTTTATTTTAAACGCTAATAGGCTAACAGTTTCGAAGGTATTCATTTACAAAGCTATTTTCTGCAATCATTAAAATTAAGCTTTTTTTGTTCTATTTTGTTAATTTTTATTTTTTTTTTTTTTATTATTTTTTTTTTTTTGCTGTTTTTGCCGGACGTTAGGTGTTATATAAAAATACTAATTTAATAAGATGTCGAGCGATGTTCAAGATGTTGGCAAAACCACACAATTTTTTTTTCCATTGCTCTGTCTCAAGATAAGTTCAAAAAAAGAGAGACTATAATTCGTTAAAAGGCAGAGAATTCAAGAGACAGGAAAGAGCTTCAAAAGATATTTTTAACTGCACAAAAATGTAGACTAATAAAAAGTATATATCAACTTAAATTGCAGTCAAAAAGATGTAAAAATAAATATATATGAGAGCCAATAAAATTGCAATCATATGTAAAAACGTGTATAAGGCTGATGTTGTAAAATTAAACCGTGTATAATAATGAAAGCACTATAAAGTTATGTTTAGCTATACTGATATGCTGATACCTTGATTTTTTGCACATATTTTTTATTATAATTGCAGTTTTTATAGATCGTATACGTATTGACAATGAAGTTGCATTTATTGTTATTATATTGACCTTCACGTTATTGTTAAAATTTAGTTTTCTTATTTTATATTCTGCAGGAAAGTAAGTTGAAAGCAACCATATTATAGATATATTAATGTAATAAAAAATCACGATTTATTTTATTTTTGTTAATGACGTTAAAGATGTAAATTACACTTTAATATAAAGACGTAGAATATTAAATTCTAGAAAAAACTCAAACGTGTAGCATCGTATCCTAGAGCACTGAACAAACAATGAAGTTGCATTGATTTTGGAGTTTCAACGTAATGTATATTGACATTGTGGGTTTGTGTTTGTTTATACAGAGCTGGCGGTGAACGCGCTTGAGTTGCAAGGTGCCATGGTGCAGGAGATGCAGAGGACCACGGCGGAGAACGGCGTCGAGGACGATGATGGTTCTCCAACACGCCATGACCTCGTCGTCGAGGATGAAAAACAACAGAGTGAAACCCTCTCATCCCTGGATACCATGCGCAAGAACAGACATTTTTGTGATGTCGTGCTCAATGTAAGTTCTCATCACACTTTTATAACTTTTGCTTTTCTGAGAAAGGACAATCATTTTCAACTGTAATATCATTCGTATTATTTGTTTTTATTTCATTCTAAGAAAATGCTTTTATCTTTTGATTCTATATATTGCATCTTTTGGGTTAATCCAATTTGTTGAATTACTATCAATATTCAAAGAAAAATGATAATAAATGTTATGGAGTACCAGATAACGTAATTAGCTTATCTTTTCTATTGAACAAATGGCACATGGCAGTTCAACAGGATTATTATTAAAAAAAAAATGTACTCAATAATTTATGCTAATCATTCAAAATAATATAGTAAGCATTTAATTAATTTATATACATGATCAGACCACGTGAGCATATAAATATAAAATGATTGCGTATATAAATTTAATTATACTAAAAATGTAAACATTAATGCAGGTCGGCAGCAGTGAAATTCATGCCCATCGTATTGTTTTGGCGAGTGCAAGTCCCTATCTTCACGAATTATTCACTGCCGATGATGAAAACAAGAGTACGGCTCGTGAAAACGTCATAACGTATCGCTTGAATGGAGGGCTAGATAAAACTGCCTTCGAGAAACTCATCGACTTTGCCTACACGTCGAGGTAAGTGGAAAGCAAAAACATTCAGACATACAAACAGCCTGTTGATATCGCCAACTCATACTACGAGCCAAATTTGTTATTAAATCTTAAATAAACAGCATCCTTTTTCCACCACATCAGCACTTGGCTTAACTGCAAATTAAATAGTTATACAATTTTGATGCAATCTTATTTCATATGTCTCATATATATTTTATTCCGTATTTATAATTCATATAACACAAGTAATTAATTATTCTATACATACTTTATAAACTCGTCGTTATAAAAGAGTATGTAATTTTTTAAGACTAAAAATCAACATAATAATTTGTATTATTTCAGACTTGAAGTACCAGCTCACCAGGTTAAATCAGTATACCTGGCAGCATGTCAATTGAAAATGGACAAAGTTATTCAAGTATGCAGTCAATATTTGATACAACATCTTGATATTGCAAATTGTATCGAGATACGATCTTTACCAGGGATCAGTAAGAATAAATCTTTGGTTGCCAAAGTTGACCGTTTCATTGCAAAACAGGTAAGATTGATTCATAATTAATTATTTAGCGTAAAACTATAAAAATGCTGACGTACGTATACGTATTAAGTGTTTTGTTTTTGTTTACGCGATAGTTTGATGACGTTTCCAAGTCACCTATTCTGTTGGCGCTGCCATGTGTTCGCATTGAAGTGCTCAACCAAACTCGAGAGGAGATGTCCATGGTGAATGGAGATTCTTTGTGCCAACTGGTGCTTGATTGGGTACGACGTCAGTGGGATGAGTTCGCAAACTTCGATCAACTCACAGAGAAGGTAAACAAAAAAAAACACATCGATATATTGTTTCAAGGAAAAACGTAACGTGATAATTTATTACTTTATATAATTATTGATAATTTGAACATTTTAAGTGTTATTTTGTAGTTTAATTAGTATTATTTTTGTGTGGTTATTTCTATTTTGTAGTAAAGCAACAACTTATGTTTCTATCATTTCTTTTCGTAGACACATCTTTTGTACCTGGCATTGGACAATTCATTACAAGACTGCACTGATTTACCTAGCGGTGACGTTAGTGAAACAGAAATCGTTCAAGATTACAAGAAATTATCAAAGAGGCAATCTCAAAGCAATCTTAATAAGGTAAATATAATATTAATTTTATTGTTATATTATATTACGTAAATAAAAAAAAAAATGAAATCGAGCATTTTAAGTGATGTAATATACTGTATTATTATTTGTAACTGATGACATTTATAATATTTCAGAACCGTCGTAAGTCTCAGCTACAGCCGGCCAAGCCACGCGTGCTGATCTACTCTCGCGACATCAACGACCAAACTCTTCAGAATCGCGAGTCTGACTGGAGTTTACTGGCCTCCACAAAGGTGCGGGACCACAGCTTCCTGGCGCTGGTCGCAATGGATGGCTCCCTGGCCACACTTTCTGTTCTGCTGAGACTCAACCGTCCCACCACTCCATCTCCCACCAACACTCCCGGAGAACTGGTCCCAGGATCCAGACCTCCAAGTGAAGAGAAACCAGACCTATATTGTGTTCTGCCAAATATGAGCTCTGTTAAATGTGCTGCAGGCTGCGTCAATCTTAATGATAACCTCCTAGTATGTGGTAAGTGAAAACTGGCTTCATTTTTATTTAACATGCATGTGGGGGGGAAAAAATCAATTAATAAAAACGGCAAGAAATTAAAATGATAGTCACAACTAATGAATTTTATATTACGTAAAATCTGCAATGCAAATTTTCGAAGCGCACGGATGATAATTTGGAATGAACATGAAATCGAGGGAAAACTATAATTTTGGTAAATTAATATAACACATGTATTGCCTGACACGAAGATAAAACTCGTGAGTAAATACGTTGTCAATGTCAACATAAGGAGGGTGGAGTGGGCAGCAAGTGCGATTGGCAACAAAGCGATTATTTTGTTAGCAAGAGTTCACAGATGTGATGTACGTTTGCGAGCAGCCTTTCTGTCTGCACAGACAAAGTTGACAGCTGTGATGCATGGCAATGAGCATGAGATATAAAAAAAAAAAAAAAAAAAATGTACAAACAATATTCCCAGATGTAAAATATCCGCTGAGCTTGTCGCACAAATAACTCAATTATGCAGATGCTTCAAAAAAAAAAAAAAAAAAAAAAAAAAAGAAGAATACGTTTGCTTAATCAATGATAGTCTTTCATCAAGATTTCTTACAGTTGAAATGAATTTTTCACTATGCTGTTTTGTTTAAATTTAATAAAACTTATTATTATTGTTAGTATTTTGCCGGAAAGCTCGTAGTGAAACGCTTTTTAAATAAATAAATAATAATAAAAAGATAATCAAATTGCTTTTTAGATATATTAAAAAACTACAATATTTTACAGGTGGCTACGACCGCGGTGAATGCCTCAAGAGCGTTGAATCATACAGCCCTGATAGTAATATATGGGCTACCCTGGCACCAATGAAAGAGGCTCGTGGTCGCTTTGACATCGCCGTGTCTGGAGGACGTGTGTATGCAGTGGGTGGAAGCAACGGCACCACAGAGCTTGCTACAGTCGAGATGTTCGACCCCAAGATTCAAAAGTGGACCAGAGTTTCATCTCTCCCTCTCGCAAGATCAAATACAGGTGAGTACCACCAAAATTTAATCGAAAGATTTAATGTTGTATATTTTCCCCTAAATAATTTAATGTTTAAAAAATTGTAGGGTTGTTAACAGAAAAGTACGCTTTTATTATATTTTATGTATTAATATATCGCAAAAATATGTATCATTTTTTTTTTTTTTTTTTACTTAAATAATTATAATAATAAGCCTACATTTCTTTTAAAATAATAATAAATCTGACTCTGAAAAAAAGCATCTGTGGATGTGCTTATTTTTTTCCTTCTAAGTGTTTCAGGAACTGTTGTACTTGTCGGTATTGTATAGATTTTTTGTCTCGTTTTACATTAAGCTCTTTTTGATGTTAAAATTTATAAAGTATATAAAATATTCTCTCTTTCTCAGGCAGGACATTTTATGTTAATTTTTTATTGTTTTTTATTTACTACAGTATTGTGTTCCTGCTGTATGTGTGTTTGCATATATATAGCCTATACTTTTCTTTTTTTTTTATCAAAGTATAATTATTATTTATTTTCATGACGAGGCTTTGCTTCACCTGTTAAAAAAGGTAAAATTTTCTATCTCAAGCGCGAGAGAGTTTCGAGACTGAGATAATATAACAAGAGAAAGCATGCTGGATGTGGGTTTATATATATGAATGGGTGGTAGAGTTATTTTTTATATTTATTTTTCAATGTGTATAAGTGCATATTAGTATGTTTGTGTGTGTATATTTTGTACTCTGGCAAGTGTATCTCTTCATGGTACGTCTTTGCCGCCTTCCCTCTTTGAACCTCAAGCCACTGACACACGCATTTTTCCTCTTTTCGTTCACAGCATTACTCTACTATCAAGATGAAACTAGAAGACATGGCACTTAAAATAAGAGGCTCAGAGAGAAGGAAGGAAAAAATATATAATATTGCGTGTTTAAAATGCATCAGCAGACAGCCTAATAGCTTTATATTGTTTGCCTAACTTTGACCTTTTATAGGTAGCCTGCCTTTTTTTTTTTTTTTTTTTTTTTTTTCCTTAGGGGAAAAATTATTTTTGTTTTCTAAAATGGCAGGTGGCTATAGACAGGGTTCTTTTGAGCTAACAATGAGTGCTGGAAGAGACAAGAAAAAATAAATCTGGATCATCATCACATTTTTTGAAAGAATGGAAAAAGTTTTGTTTTTAGGCATTCAACAACAGTTATGGTGAGTATTGAAAACATACATATTTTTTTAGAGATTTTGTTTTTTAGCGCCAAGCTCTGGGACAGAATGAGAGAGAGAGGGACTCAAATGGGAGAAATAAAGAGTAAGAGACAAAAAAAGACTGGTGAGGCCAAATTATAAGAGAGGGCCCATTGTGTCTGTTGCAGCACTGCCATGCAGCCAGGCCATAAGTCACGTGATCGCTTTCTCTGATGAAATTTGTCATAATTTATTATTTGTTTTGTATTTTTGGCTCTTCTGCTACGACAAAGCCTCTGCAGATTAGTAGGTTCTCGGCAGGTTATAATCTTTAAAATTTTGATATTTTAGTGTGGTAGGACTGAAGCGACCAAGTGTCAGCTCTGAGGCGAACTAGGGAATTATGGACATAAACTCAATTTTATGCCCGTCTGTTTCAGGTGTTTGTGACTTGAGTGAGAAGATCTACTGCATAGGAGGCTGGAATGGCCAGGTGGGAATCAAGCAGTGTGATGTCTTTGATCCAACTTCAAATGAATGGCAGAACATTGCTCCTTTGCAGACAGGTTGGCATTAAATTGAAAAAAAAAAAAATCATTTCATAATTTCACATTTCAATAGAAATTTATTGTACATACCTATTTTCCTTATTTTTAAATTGGGCCACTATTAATCCTCTGAATTCAAATGTTTGACAGGTCGCTACCAAGCTGGAGTTTGTGCATTTGAAGGCATGGTGTATGCAGTTGGAGGATGTGATGCATGGAATTGCTTGAGCTCCGTAGAGGTGTATGACCCCAATACAAACTCCTGGGCCTTTGCCAAGAACATCATCACTGCTAGACGTGGTTGTGGAGTTGCTGAGTTCAAGGGCAAGCTGTATGCTGTAGGTGGTTCTGATGGAACACACTCACTCACCTCTACTGAGGTTTATGATCCTGAGAGCAAAACCTGGTCTCCAGGACCAAACATGACTACTCCTCGAGCCAATGTTGGAGTTGCAGTCATTGGAAATAGACTTTATGCTGTTGGAGGATTCTCAGGTAAATATAAATAAATAATAATAATTTTGAAGATGTAAATTAAAAGCATTATATTTGCAATCTGAATACTTATCAGATTTTTTAAATAATATTTTAAAATAAGTATACATAGTTCTATACATTGTAATTTTTGTCTCTTCTTTTTTAATATAGGCCTATACATAACGCTCCCCCCAAAAATTTTTGTTGTTAATAAATTCTCAAGTACAAAAGAAAATGTTTTATGTTATAGGGAAAACGTTCCTGAACAGCATTGAATATCTGGATGAAAATACAGACGAATGGACCACGTTTGTGCCGAAGCATGCTTTGGATATGGCATCCAGCGGAGGTCTTCAAGAAGAACACATCTGCCTCCCTATAAGGATAGATTCACTGGACCATGCCAACAATAGCTGCTCTGACTCTGGATCTGCTAGCGAGTAGGAAAAAAAATCATTGCAACTTTTATACATGTGTAACATAATACTATATATTATATAATACAATAATTCTCAAAGATAAATGGGGTTAGCATGCTCTGTCCAAGTAACTCCAGCATATTATATCTTTTTATTCTCTCCTCCTAAAAAAAAAAAGTTTGATATATTATTATAATTGTAATGTTTCTATAATGATATTAAGTCAATCAATAATAAGGATGATATTTTCCTCTTTTTTTTATATCATATTACAATATCAATTAAAATTGGCTCTAAGATCTGAGAGGAAACTTTTTATAATAATAATGAGGAGTAAACACACTTTTCATAATTTTATCACCACAATTTTTGCAATTGCATCACCAACAATTTTTTCAAAGTTGAAAAATAAAAGTAAGACTGTAAACCTGTTTATGATATTTAAATCTCAAGAAAAAAAACACATAATAAAAAAAATACTAATAAAAATAAATGTACATTTGATTTAATATAAAAAATTAAATCAATCTATAAATTTCTGCATTATGTAATTGAATTTACTGAAAGATATACCTCAGCAGATAATGATGAAATTGTTTGCAACTGCGAGGGAAATGTTACGGGGCCACAATTATTTTCTAAACAAGGTAAAGAAGAACAATTAAGTCAAGAGGACTAACAAAAATATACTGATTTTTTTTTTATATAATTTTTTTAATGAACAACATTTATCAACTATACTTTTTAAAAAAAAATTGCAGTTTATATACATATTAAAAAAAAAAATAATAATAATGTTTTTTAAGCTGGGTAATATTTAAAAAAAAAATATTCTGGGTAAAATATATCATATTCAAGTCAAGAAAACCCTTTTGATAAAAGTCCATTTATTTTTATATTTATGCTACTTCGTCTGCAAAAAAAGAAATATATAAAAATTTCTTTAAATTCCAAGAAAAAAAAAAAAAAAAAAAAAAAAAAAAAAGAAAAAGAAACGTTAAGAAAAAAAAAGTAGCTGATATATTAATTAACTGTTTGGTATTACAATTACTAACAAAGCAAGCCCAACAGCATTCACTGCAAAAAAAATATATATATATATATATGTTTGAAAATTTGAATATCGAGCGAGGTGACATGATGATAAAAATTTCATTTTTGTCTTACCTTCTGTAAAACAACTGGGCTTTCACTCGCTGCTTAATTTGATGATAAAAATAACACACAACACCAAAACTTGTCACTATATAAATTAATAAAATACTCAATTCACAGTTTTTAAAAATCTATATACATAGCTATGTTATATTCACACACAATTGTAACGTTTTCGAGGGCGTATATAAAACTATATACTTGTCTGCCTCTCTTCATCAGCTTACTGACTCTTGCTCACGAGGCGAGCCGACCTCCGCAATGGGGGGTGTGGCTCGTTCTCGTCAGGTGGTTTATTATTATTTACATTTTCACCTGTACGGTCACGTGGTACACTTTTCTTAAAAGAATCTATGAGTGGAATCCAAATAGGTGGTAATTCAAAACTGGGCTGACTGATTGTTTCATTTTTTCTTCTTGCCATTTCTATTGATTCTAATATTTTTCTTTTTTTATAGTGACTCTCTCTTCCTATTACTTTTGTTTTTTCCCATAGAATTTGATGATTACTTTGTTCTTCAAAAGAAACATTAAAATCAAGTTTAGCACGTACAAAACCAGACATGAAGAAAAATATGAATAAAGATGTAGTATATTCTATTCCCTGTGTTTGTGAGAAAGAATATATCGGAGAAACAGGTCGACCATTAGAGATCAGGGTGAATGAACACAGGCAAAAAATAGAAAAAAGAGATACAGGATATTCAAAACTAGTAGATCATGCGCTGGAAAGTAATCATCAAATTCTATGGGAAAAAACAAAAGTAATAGGAAGAGAGAGTCACTATAAAAAAAGAAAAATATTAGAATCAATAGAAATGGCAAGAAGAAAAAATGAAACAATCAGTCAGCCCAGTTTTGAATTACCACCTATTTGGATTCCACTCATAGATTCTTTTAAGAAAAGTGTACCACGTGACCGTACAGGTGAAAATGTAAATAATAATAAACCACCTGACGAGAACGAGCCACACCCCCCATTGCGGAGGTCGGCTCGCCTCGTGAGCAAGAGTCAGTAAGCTGATGAAGAGAGGCAGACAAGTATATAGTTTTATATACGCCCTCGAAAACGTTACAATTGTGTGTGAATATAACATAGCTATGTATATAGATTTTTAAAAACTGTGAATTGAGTATTTTATTAATTTATATAGTGACAAGTTTTGGTGTTGTGTGTTATTTTTATCATCAAATTAAGCAGCGAGTGAAAGCCCAGTTGTTTTACAGAAGGTAAGACAAAAATGAAATTTTTATCATATATATATATATTTGGGAATTGAAATATATTAAGACAATTTTATTATTATAATAAAAGTGTATAATAGTAAGCCTCTATCCTTCTTTCCTCCCCTTAAATGGTAGACTGATATTGTGTTGTATTTATTCTTTTTTTCTTTTTGTCGTCGTTGTTTTTTTGATGTCTAAATTTTGTTTGGTTAATTTTAAAATGTACTTCATGTCTGCTGAAATTATTAAAATAAATTTTTACATGTATAAACACATGTTTAAAATACGACTTGGTTAAAATATACCTTTTTGTAATAATAATACTCTTGATGGGTAAAAAATATTTTAATCAGTCTAAAACAAATACATTTATGGTATTTTTAAAGTACAACTATACTGAAAATACTAAATGTCTAAAAATTCAAAATGCATCATAAATAATAATAAATAAATAAAATACAAGGAGACATACTGTATTAAAGCAAACATTTTAAATTTTAAGCAGATAATATTCCATTTTGTGTGATACTATAATGATTATAAATAATAATAATAATAATAAAAAAAAGAAAACCATGATTGTATTTAAAAAAGAAAATATTAATAATAATAATTAAGGTTTAATGGTGTGTATTATATATATAATACTTTTCATTTTCTTTGAATTATTAATGTAGAAACCTATAGGAAAGATAAATTGTAAGTAGTGTATTTTATGTGTTTTAAAATATAAAATGTTAAAATAATAATAAATATTAATATTTCATCTGACTATATTTAAGAATCAAATTAGATATCACTGTATGTAAAAAAAATAAAATAATAATAATAATAAAGAAAATACTTTTATCCTATGTTAAAATAATTATATGTGTAGATGGAAAAAAAAAGGTATAATAAGAAACAAACAAAAATATAACTAGTTTTACATTAAATAGATTTCACAAAAAGATTATAATACAAAGGTTGCTCATTGTTTTAATATTTGCAAGGTTGAGCTTTGCAGGTTAATTTCTTCTATATATAGAGAGGCTTTATTTAACAATATTTTTCCCTTGTACACAAACTGCAATGAAATAATTAAACATTTAAAAAAATATGTATGGCAAAAAGCAAGGGGTGATGATTTTGAATGAATTATGATGTTATAATAAACATTCAGAGAAAATAATATCACTTAAAAAAAATGTTGAAATGTGTTTTATTTTTTTTATATCCCTTTTTATTAAATCTAAATTAATCTTGTACAGTCATTATAATCAATATTGATCAACAGAAAGTAAATATATATAGTTAATCAATTACAGCACATAATACGTAATATATTTTTCCCAATAATGTGCTTCAATGTAAAACTATTTACTTTCTTGCAATGAAAATAAGATTTAAACTTTTTTCTTCTTTTTTTTCTTTCTATTTTGATAATTAATGATAAAGAAAAGGATAGAAAAACCAGCAAGGGCCTTACCACAGTAGAAGTTCTATGGAGAGGTCGAGGTCTTGCATGGCACAGTATAATGTTATAAAAGTTTCTTTATAACTTGAGAGCTTTCGTCATATGATAATGACATTATCAATCAAAAGAGAAAATTACTTGAGCACATCACTGAGCAGTGTCTTGTCTTGTACTGCCGTGTTATGCTCTTGCTGGTTTGGAGTTGGTGGAGAGGGGTGGGGGTGGAGTAGGGAATCTGGGAAGGAGTGTGAATGAGTGAGGGAAGGAGTGAGTGAGGGAAAGGGAAAAGGTGGGGAGGGGAGCGGGAATAGGGTATATTTTTGAAATATGTTAGCGAATATTAAGTCCAGGCAGCCCTTGGGCTTTTCTGGATCTTAATATATGTTGATATGCTAATTCATATTGTCGTAATGTCGCATAGTTGGCTGGGCCCGGAATAGTGCGAAGTATTGTTGATTTATAACATAATTGGAAATTTGATATGCCATGAGAGGCCGCATGTTCAGCCACAGGTTTTTCCATCTCATTGTTTTTTACGGATTGTCTGTGGCCATTCATGCGGTCTCTCGCTTTTTGTGTGGTTAAGCCTATGTAAAATGCTTGACATTTTTCCTGTTGGCCTGTGGTGGGGTTGGTGGTATGTTGGGTACATTCAAGTTTGTAGATTACGTTTTCTGATGTGCATGTATTGTGGCCGTGGATAGGGTATGTAAGGTTGGTGACGGGACTTGTAAACGTTTTGCTGGGGATTTGAGTGATGCATGTATCGCATCTCCTTCCTCTGTTGCTCTGTTTGCCGTTGTTTTGACAGGGGAAAGATCCACTAGGTAGGGGCTTAGGTTTTGGTGTGGGATCAGTATGGGATAAGATTGCTTTAATATTTGGTGGTTGACGGAATGCTATTGGTGGTATTTTTGGTAACAGTAGGTTTGTTTCGGTGGTGGCTAGAATGGGGTGTGCATATTGTAACATCTGTCTGATTTCTTTTTCTAATTAAAAAGATTTGATAGAAAAACATATTGATAGATTAAAAAAAAAAGTAGTGAGAGCTTACACTACCACGGCATTCCTTATCGTGGAAACTCATACTCTCTACCATTCCCCAATTTTTTTCTAATCTAAGGCTAAATGTTGTGTTTGCATATCAATAAAGTGTTTTAATTATCATTTTATAAGTAATATTTTTATTTCTTTATTTTATTGATATATATTTTTAGTATTTTTAAATACTGTAAAAAAATTAGGGTGCATTCACATATTCTTAAATTTAAATTGTTAATTTAATTAATTTAAATTTTTAAATTTTAAATAAAACAATTGTTTTATTTTATGCAAAAAATTATAAAATAGCATCGTTTTAAAAGGTAAAAATTATTTGGTTGTACAAATTTAAGAATGTGTGAAACCAACTTATTTATAATACACATTTGAAAATTATTGCATTGTTGCTTACACAAGGTTGGTATTTCAGATATATAGAAACATAGAAAATAACAGCAATTTAGAGAGCAACCACAGTCAACAATCAAATCATCTGGTGGACGTTAATTTTCTTAAGAAATTCAAAAATTGAATCAGAATCTGCTAGAAATATATAATTGGAGATGCCAAGAACAAATAAAACCACTGGAAAGATGGATATGTGCAAAACTATGACAAAGAAGCCAGGACCTGTGAAACAAAAGAAAAATAAGAGTGTCAAGAAGGGACCAGGAAGAAAGAGGCTTCAGATGTTTGACACATCCATTAAACGACTTCACAACAAGATAAGACCAGGCTTGCAGATCAGTACAGCGGCCGTACATACTGTCTCTGACATGTTGATTCACGTCTTTGAACAAATTGGCAAAGAAAGCCAGAATTTACTGAAAAAGAAAGGCAAAAAGACCCTGCAGTATCAAGATCTTCATGCAGCTGCAAACTTAGTGTTACCACCAAATATGGCTAAGAAAGTCAATGTGAACGTGGCACAGATTTGTTAGAACCCAGCAGAATAATCTGACAAGCAGCCATCAAGAAAACATTGCAACATTGCAATATTATGAAAACTATGTCAATTTTTATCCTTTTATGAAGTTAAAATATGTTTTGTTTGAGTTTAATAAACATATTTTTATTTTTTTAATTGATAAAACTTTTTCTTTACTTCTGTGGCATTTATGTCAATTAAAAATATTTGATAGAAAATACATAGATTAGAAAAATTTGAGGAATGGGAGATATTATGAACTGAAGTCTCTTGACCGAATTATTTCTGTAATGTTAAAAACCTTGCTATAGCTATAGCTATATTTTATAAAATAACATGCATTTAAATGGCAATCGTGATCTCTCCACAATAAAAAAAATTATAGACATTTCTTATTGGGCTAGAATACTTGGGAAATTCTAGTGTACTTTAGTCTGAGCTTACACTATTGACTGATAAAGGAACAACTGTTTTGAAGCCGACTATAAGCAATTTCGATCACATCCGCTTCCGTTTCGACTTACTGCACATGCGTATAAGGAGAAACGGAAGCGGATGTGACCGAAATCGCTTATAGTCGGCCTCAAAACCGTTGTTCCTTTATAGTCAATAACAAAAGTAAGATGAACGGTAGTAGAGAAAATATTTTAAATCATTTCAAACTGCATGGGTTTGAATATTCTCTCTATCATGGCGTTCCTGTTAGTGTGTAAGCTCATACTCCCATTCCCCAATTTTTCCTAATCTATGTGATTTTTCATCAAATCTTTATTTTAATTGTCAATTTTATCTCAAAGACGATTTTTTCCTAATATTTAATTGTTCTTCTATTTTATAAACCTAATAATTCCTGGGTAAACAGCATTATAGCTTTTGTTACTTTGTTTTAAAATACTTATGACTTAAATTTATATATTTTTTATTGCTTTAAAATTAGGATAATAAAGTTGGTTGGAGGAGGTCAGAAATTCATTAAAATCTTTTATATTTAAACTATCTTTTTTATTGTTTAACAAGTACAAAATTTGTCTCGGAACATAAAATTCATGATATCCGTATATTGCATTTTTTTTTTTAATTTTTTTTTTTTTTTAATTTAGTTTACTTCCATATTATAGCTATAGTGAGAGAAAATACTATGATTAAATGATTACTATACATAAATCAGAACTAGATTGAAATGAAAGACAAGAAATCTCACGTGTTTTAGTACAGATGTTGTCTTTTATATGGTTTGATGAGCGTTTTGGTTATAAAACTTCTTCTTTTTTTTATGTATTAGAAATAAAATATTAATAAGTTTAAAAAAATATGTAGAAAATAGTTGGTAGAGATTAGAGCACGTTGAATTGAAAATTAATAAAACGCGAAAATTCTCTAATTTAAATAGTAAATTGGGACTAGGGATCAAATCTTCTAGCTTGAGCTAGTTAAAAAGTAGACGTTAAAGGGATGGAGGTATAGTGTCAAAATAAAATACGGTGTGCCTAGCATCTCACGTTCTCACACTACGTCAAAGACACAACATTATAAAACAGCATCAGACTTACTCTTTGCCTTAGACCGGTTTCGTCCTTTACCTAGGACTCATCAGTAAGGCTCGGCAGAGAGCTCTGTACAGCTAGAGATGGCTCACACCACATCTGCATAACTGACTGAGCTGCGAGGAAGCAAGTGGCAGTCGCGTTTTTATACGCGATGCCCCCGCAGCTGCACGCGCTGATTGGTTAAAATCACGCGCGCAAACTCGGCTTGCTGTTTAAAACCTCTCATCCTCACACTGTAATATAAAATCGCTAAGAGGGGTGTAAGACAGGCAGCCAGCAAGCAATATGTGTCCTCCCTCACTTCCCAGAGTTCCCCAACTCTAGAAAGATCGCGAGAGCACTACGCCTACCGACTGCACAGTATCGTGATTCACGCTAGTTACATCGCTTTATATGTTGACACTGGGGTAGGAAAAGCAAAAAGATGATAGAGTAGGAGAGATAGAATAAATATTATGCGCTTTGGCATATATAGTTTAATTAATTTAGTACGTGCTCTTATTGACGTTGGCAAGTAAAAGGGCCGAATAAAATAAAAATGAAAGAATATTATTTACAAAAGCTTAAAATTAAAACAAAAAGATCGACTTGGCGATAATATATATGCGTAATAGGAAAAAACCATCGCGGTTAGTATTAATAAGTTTAAAAAAATATTTAGAAAATAGTTGGTAGAGATTAGAGCACGTTGAATTGAAAATTAATAAAACGCGAAAATTCTCTAATTTAAATAGTAAATTGGGACTAGGGATCAAATCTTCTAGCTTGAGCTAGTTAAAAAGTAGACGTTAAAGGGATGGAGGTATAGTGTCAAAATAAAATACGATGTGCCTAGCATCTCACGTACATATTTAAAAAAATAATAATAATGCTTTTATTTTACTGGTAGAAATAAAACTTAAGTTATGCCTTAACTTCAAGAATATTTGGATTTTAAATAATTTTATTCTTATTTTGAAGAATTTCTACATAATCAGGCAAAGAAATGAATGGAGAGAGAAAAAAATTAACATATATTTTTGTTAAATATTTTTATCAGTTCTTCTTTCCCCTATTTGTTATTATATAATAATTATATATAAAAACAATAGGACAGAAATAGATAACGAGAGAAATTAGAGAACTAGCTGTGTTCTGAAAATTAATGCAAAGCAAAATTATCTAATTTGATAGTAAATGGGACAGAGGGATTCAAATTACGTACATCAATTCACTATAGATATTGCTAGGACGTTTTTAATGAAAAGCAAAAATTAAATTTAAATATTGTCTAGTGAATTAATTTGAATCCCAGTCCCAATTAACTATCAAAATTATAGAATTACGCTTTGCATTAATTTTCAATACACAGCATACAGATAGCTTTTTAATTTCTCTCGTTCTATTTCTATCCTATTGCTTTAGTATCATTTACCATGATGATTTTTTCATATTATATATTTATAAATATTTTTAAATACTGTGAAATCAATAGGGTGCATTCATATATTCTTATATATGTTGTGTAACTTTGCACAACAAGTTGTAAAATAGCATTGTTTTAAACGGTAAAAATTATTTTGCTGTAAAAAATTTAAATAACAAAATTTAAGAATATGTGAATCCAACTTTATAATACAAATTTGAAAATTATTGCATTGTTGCTTACACAAGGTTGGTATTTCAGATATATAGAAACATAGAAAATAACAGCACTTTAGAGAGCAACCACAGTCAACAATCAAATCATCTGGTGGACGTTAATTTTTTTTAAGAAATTCAAAAATTGAATCAGAATCTGCTAGAAATATATAATTGGAGATGCCAAGAACAAATAAAACCCCTGGAAAGATGGATATGTGCAAAACCATGACAAAGAAGCCAGGACCTGTCAAACAAAAGAAAAATAAGAGTGTCAAGAAGGGAACAGGAAGAAAGAGGCTTCAGATGTTTGACACATCCATTAAACGACTTCACAACAAGATAAGACCAGGCTTGCAGATCAGTACAGCGGCCATACATACTGTCTCTGACATGTTGATTCACGTCTTTGAACAAATTGGCAAAGAAAGCCAGAATTTACTGAAGAAGAAAGGTAAAAAGACCCTGCAGTATCAAGATCTTCATGCAGCTGCAAACTTAGTGTTACCACCAAATATGGCTAAGAAAGTCAATGTGAACGTGGCACAGATTTGTTAGAACCCAGCAGAATAATCTGACAATCAGCCATCAAGAAAACATTGCAACATTGCAATATTATGAAAACTATGTCAATTTTTATCCTTTTATGAAGTTAAAATATGTTTTGTTTGAGTTTAATAAACATAAACATATTTTTATTTTTTTAATTAATAAAACTTTTTCTTTACTTCTGTGGAATTTACATCAATTATAAATATTTCAATTTAAGGAAAAAACCACCGCGGTTAGGATCAATGATAAAGAAAAGGATAGAAAAACCAGCAAGGGCCTTACCACAGTAGAAGTTCTATGGAGAGGTCGAGGTCTTGCATGGCACAGTATAATGTTATAAAAGTTTCTTTATAACTGAGAGCTTTCGTCATATGATAATGACATTGTCTTGTAAGACAAGACACTGCTCAGTGATGTGCTCAAGTAATTTTCTCCTTTGATTGATAATGTCATTATCATATGACGAAAGCTCTCAGTTATAAAGAAACTTTTATAACATTATACTGTGCCATGCAAGACCTCGACCTCTCCATAGAACTTCTACTGTGGTAAGGCCCTTGCTGGTTTTTCTATCCTTTTCTTTATCATTGAATTATAAATATTTGATAGAAAATACATCGATAGATTAGAAAAATTTGAGGAATGGGAAATATTATGACCTGAAGTCGCTTGACTGAATTATTTCTGTAACGTTAAAAACCTTGCTACCACAGCGTTTCTGTTAGTGTAAGAGCTCTAACAACGAGAGAGCTCTAAGAGCTCTCTATCTCAATGACGTTTTTTCCCCAATATTTAATATTTTTTCTATATTAGGATAATTTCTGGGTAAACAGCATTAGCTTTGTTACTTTGTTTTAAAATACTTATGACTTTAATTTATATATTTTTATTGCTTTAAAATTAGGGTAATAAAGTTGGTTGGAGGAGGTCAGAAATTCATTAAAATCTTTTATATTTAAACTATCTCTTTTATTGTTTATCAAGTACAAAATTTGTCTCGGAACATAAAATTCATGATATCTGCATTGCATTTTTTTTTTATATTTAGTTTGCTTACATATATAGTGAGAGAAGATACTAATTACTATACATAAATCAGAACTAAGATTGAAATGAAAGACAAGAAATCTTATGTGTTTTAGTACAGATGTTGTCTTTTATCTGGATTGATGAGCGTTTTTGTTTTAAAACTAATTATTTAATATTAGGAAAAAAATATTATACATTTTTTTTAAATACATAATAATATTAAAATCTTTAGTATAACATAATAGTCCAAAGTTTTTTTTTTTTTTTTTTTTTTTTTTTTTTTACTGGTACAAATAAAACTTAAGATATGTCTTAATTAAATTGAAGAATATTTGGATTTTACCTACTTTTATATACAACTTTTATTTTGATTTTGAGAATTTCTACATAATCAGGCAAAGAAATTAATGGAGAGAAAAAAAGTAACATTTTTATTCAATATTTTTATCAGTTCTTATTAATCGTAAAGGTACGTACACCAAGTGCAATATACTTACACATTAATTTTTTATTACAACACAATGCCTTTTCTTTTTTATTTTAAACTTATTTTATTACATTATTTTCAAGGGGAAAATATCATCCAAATACAATATAACTTCAACATTAAATGTTGGAAATATGGCTAGTTAAAATCAATTGCAATAGTTGGTATAAATGATTTTTGCTATTTTGATTTAATGTATTTAAATAATACTACAAGCAAATGCATTGTGTTATAATAATGATTATGATTACATCATTACTGAGATTTCAAAGAAAATAAAACAATGTTATTTACATACATTCCTTAGCACTCTTTAACTCTTCTGCTTTGTAATTGTGCTTTCTGCATTTCAGTCCAAGGTTTATGAACTTGAAGGAGAACGAACTTGAATGATTTGCGGCTGAGCTTGTCCTGAAACAACTGCAGGAATGGGAGCTGCTTGGATAATTATTGGTTGATTTGTAGCTCCTTGGAGTTGCATACGTATCATAGCTAACTGGGCAGGGGTCAGTTGAATCTGTAACATTGCATTTATAGATTAGCAAGGATAGCTGTGACACTCCAAAATATTAGTATAGCGTTCTCCAGGGCTCCATGTTCAGCAGGAACTGGAAACACCAAAAAACTTTTTTTTTCTTTTTTTCTTTCTTTCTTATTATTATTATTATTTTAGTTTTTAAACTGATTCCCTTTCAAGAACAGTAGCTACGAACTTTTTTCTTTTTTATTTCTTCTTCTTTCTTTTAAAGAAACATTGCTCTGCTTTACAAAATTGCGATGAAGGTCAGAAATACTCTTTTTTAAATGCTAAGTGATATTCACAAATAATAATAAAATGTTAAGTACTATATGTTATGTGTGCATGGTGTGGAGCAGCACTCCATGAATCTCATGATAGAGGATCAGAGTCTGTGTGCTAAATTTTTTGAGTGATATACATGATGATCAAAGTATAAATTGGAACAGGTTCTTGGAACTACAAAGAACGCTACCTAAAAGTAGGAAAATGTAATGTTCCTTTTATTAGCTACGTAAAGTTGCTTACATACATACATATTGTGACACTATAGTCCCTTTCAGGGAAATCCAACAACATAGATGATTTTTAACCTGACCTAGTGATAGACCTCTAGGACTTTCTATCCTGACATATTTCTCTTGCTTCCTTCAGACTCATACCTTGTTTCATAAACTTTCTTTTGCATCTCATACTAAGTACAGTTGCTTTAATACGTGTAAAAATAAATCCCCCCCCCCCCCCCAATGACATTTGGATATTGTCCAGTTTTTTACCCCCTTCTTCTTTACTAGAGGCAAATCATTGTTAGCACCCTAGCAAAAAATAAAGGCTTTTCAAATAGTTTGAATTATACAGAGCACTATAACTGGAAAACTATTGGTCATTGCACAGTTACACTTTACCAAAATATAAATTGGTCATTTGATAATAAACTGGCTGAGTGGGGACGATAGATGTTGAAAATAAATGCACTACAGTGACTAATACATTAATATATATATATATATATATATATATATATATATATATATATATATATATATATATATATATATATATATATATATATATATATAAAACTCCCAGTTCTTTATACATTACAATCTGAGCAATCTGGGGTGAGAGATGAGGTGTAAAGAGAAGCAATAGTACCCACTGTTATGAGTAATACCACTGGTCTACAGTTAACAAAATATTTGCTTATCATGTACTTACAGGAATCTGCTGGATCTCTCCACTTGGTGTTACAATCTGCTGAACAATCTGGATGCCTCCTTGCTGATTGGCAGCTTGGGTTTGATTCTGTACAGCTGGTGCCTGCAACTGGATAACTTGAGGTTGTTGCGTTTGTTGCTGCTGTTGTTGTTGTTGCTGCTGCTGTTGTTGTTGCTGCTGTTGCTGCTGCTGCTGCTGTTGGACTTGAGCAGCTTGTTGTTGTGCTTGCTGTCCAGCCTGAAACAAATTTACAACAAACTTGAATCTACTGTGCTTAATGTTTTGTACTGTTTATTGCCAATACAGTACTATAAACATTAATGTCAATCCCAAAAATACTTGTTTTGTTGCATATGGATACTTTTGATAAGTTGTAAAATAAAAGCTAAACTATTTTTTAACTAACAATATACCAGTAGATCTGTTACGTATAAAGGTGTTTTCACATATTCTTATCTTTTGCATAACAAATTTTGTCTCCTTGAAAACATTAACTGAATTTTGTAATGCATATTGTTATGTATGTAACGGGGAGAGGGGAAGAAACTATGAGTAAACACTGTAAGGAAGTTCAGCACAATTTAATGCAGTAATATTGTTTCAAACATAAAGTACACTAGTCCCGAATAAATCTGACAGAAGCATTATTCTCTCCAAATGTTAAATATATCGATGTTTCCGCGTTAAAATAGAAAATCTACACTTTCCACTAGCGTGGCGAGTGGAGCATCTGCACTTTCCATGCAGCACGAACTTGCAGAGTGGACTAGCGGCCATTCACTTAATATTACAGATGCTCCACTTGCCGCACTGGTGGAAAATGCAGATAGTCTATTTTGATGAGGAAGCATCGATATGGGGAAACTTTAATGCAAGCAGTCAGATTTATTCAGGACCTGTGTACAGTATGATATCAATGACAAAAAATATGAGTGAGTTGCCAATAGGATACAAATTTGGCGCCATAATTCCCTTGTAGAGGTGGGCCAGGACAAATCCTTATTATTACTATGAACAAGAAGTGGACTAAATGCCTGGCCTGCCTCTGCTCCACACATGCTTAAACAAGCTGAGACATCACCGCTCAATAGTTACTAGCTGGTCATCAAGACCAGCCAGCATAGGCTTGGTATCAAGCACTGATCCGCATGCCAGACAAGCAAACTAGCCACTGCACCACAGGGGCAGGTTACCAATTTCATAACAAGGCAAGAATCTAATAACATTTACACATTATACTGCAACTCTTTTATATTAGAACTTAAAAAATCAAAATCAGAGCAAAAAAAAAAAAAAAAATAAAAAAAATAAATAATAATAAAAAAAAAAAAAAAGTATGAAAATTAATAATGTAATTACCTGAAATAAATTTTTAATGTGCTCCCCCCCCCCCCCATATATTACCCAAAGCTGGGGTAACTATAGCCCTTCGTAAACAATTTTGTGACTCCTCTTTTTTTTCTTTGAAAGATCTTTATGATTTTTATATTATGAGAGATACATATCATAATACTGTACAGTACTTAATAAAATCATGAAATTTCTAAAATAATTACTAAAATAGGTAAAATAATGGGGTGACTAAGTTACCACACTTTACGTTAATGATTTAGGTACAGTATTGTATTTTACTGAGTAAGAACGGACAACAATTATTTTGATATTCCTTATGTTCTCTGCATGTTCAATAAAAAACCAACCTCTGTTGCTGTGGTGGCTTGACTCGTAGACGCTGAAGTGCTAGGCACCACACTGATGGTTTGCATGGGCTGCCCCCCTGTTTGTACAATTTGACTACTTTGAGCAGGAGACTGTTGCTGAGATGTACTTGTGCCCTGTGTTAGCTGCTGTAGAGCTTGTTGATGTTGCTGGGCTAGCTGGAAGTAGTAGTGGACCTGAAACATATCCCAAGGTAAGTTATTTTGGTTATGATCACATAATCAAATTATTAATGCTTTATATCGGCAACGAAGCTGAAAGATAACGTAAGGCAGCGACTGTGCATTTCGTGCGTCTACTGCAAGATTTAATTCTTTATTTCCGGTATTTTTCATGTTTTGATGGCAGGAAAATATAATCTTTTGTAAGTTTTTTTGAAAAGTTGAACTTTTACCGGAAATAGATCTTGGCGATTGGGTAAATTCGGAAAAGACGAACGAAATGCGCAGTAGCTGCCTTACGTTATCTTCAGCTTTGTTGGATATTGGTGGTGATTTAGCACCAATCAGAGGCATGCTAGAAATTTTGGCACAAGAACCCTAATTTAAACTTATGCTTATGGGAAGAAACTTAATTTTTGAGAAAACTTCTGTACTGATTACTGAAAAATTCAAATAACGCATACTAGGCATACTTTAATGTGTTTTAAGCCAATATTATTATTTAATTTTCATCGCAAGTAAGAAGCATTTACCTGATCTGGATTCACACATGCTGTACGAACACTAGTATCATCACTTCTCTTTGCTGCTGGCTTAATCTCATCACGTGGTACAATGTCAATTAAGAAGTCAAACTGGTCAAATTTTGTAATTGCCATTGCAATGTCATTTCTCTGTAATTAGAAAGATTATAAATTGTTAGTAAAATATTGATTAAGTGTACAAATATAAAATTTCTTTCCTTAATTTAGTAACAAAACTCAGGTAACTCAGGTGAAGAAACTATGGATTCGTTATGATATTTATTTACCTGTAAGGTTCTGCGTTTGTTGTCCTCAGTATGGACCCAAGCTCGTAATGTTAGTTCTAGGATGAATATTTCAGCAGCCTTTGCAAATAATACAGGTGCTTCTGAGCTTATCATTTTAACATCTTCATCTAATTTCATAATTTTTTTAATTCTAGCCAACGGAAGAGCTTGTTGTTTGAGATCCAGCTGTAAAAGCACAGTACACTTAAAATACTCTATACCATCCACTACATACGGAGCTTGACAAAACCAAAACAAATCCACACAATATACAAATTAACCATGTATGTATGTAATGCATCATAAATTACGCAGATATTAATGTATGTATGCACATACACTTCGCTAATAGTCAAGCACAATCCGCACTAATCTAAGTACATACTCGTATCAATACTTACAGAGCTTACTGTAGCTATCTTGCGTATTTCCTCCGTAATTTTAGGCCAGAAAGACTGGAGATTTGTTTGCGCTTCCGAGTTTGCAGGAGCTAGAGCCGTGGAAGTTGGCGAAGTTTCTGCCTCGGCTTCAGCCTCAGAACTGAAAAATATATTTAATCAATAAATTTGCAACGCAAAAACTTGTTTAATAGGGATAAACTAATAAAATTTGTAATAAGCAACTTGTAAACAATGGCACTGTGGAGTTCAGAGTAAATCAACATGGAAGACGCTTTGAAAGCGTCATCATAATGTGAAACAAATTTTACTTACGTATTCATGAAGAAAACAGACATTTTGCTTAATTTTTCTTGTCAATATATATTTAAGATACTTCGAAATATTATCAAATGGTCATCGGCTTCGTAAGTTTCAAATCAAAGAGACGCAAGTTTAACCAATCACTGTAGAAATTCTTCACACAAAATTTCGTCAATGGCTGCGATAATTTTGACAGCTACCGTAAAACTTTTTTTCATTTGTCAACAAAATCTTGGAAGCGCAAGCCTCAAAAAACGCGCGAAATTACGAACTTAAATGCAAAATCCTTTGCGATGAGTCTACTATATAATATAAACATGTAATGGATTTTTTTTTGTTTTTTTATTGCAATCTAATTGCATTTTCAAACCAAAATTAACATACTTGAAAAATAAAATATCTCTGAAGTTCTAATTACAGTACTTCTAGGTTAGTTATCTTGGTTGGAATAAAAACGTCCGTGAGGTAGGCTTGAGAAAAACTTCCGACTGCTTCAATCTCAGCTTTCTTTCCAATTCGGATTAATTCGTCCACCTAGCAAAGGTATCCATAAAGAAGACAATGTATTTTCATCATCTAATAATAGTTCTTGTATTTCACAACAAAATATACTTATGCTGCACCGCTGCACCTTTTTATAATCAATTTATACACACACGCATATTATATATTACATTTTTGAAACAATAAAGAGCTAATTTTATTATGTATATTAAATTCATAAAAGTAAAATGCTTCAAAGCAGTGCTTTTATTTAATGGAGCCTGACCATTATGTTGCTTTTGTTTAACGGGATAATATTATATTGATATTGCCATATCCATCGTTGAAATGGTGGGAGAAAAATGATGAATAAGATTGATAATATTTGTATTTACCTCATTTTTCAGAGCAGGATTATTGAGAATGTAAGGACGACTTTGAAGCTCCCTTGCTTTGTTCATATCTCTCTGTGTAAGAGGAGCAAGATTTTCTTCAGGAAAGCCTAGGCGTATAATGTCAGTTGGATGGATCCCAAGCCAGCGTATTGCAGGAACAGCAAGTGCTTCTGACTGATCAGACATGGTCTGCAACAACACAAGTGAATAATATTTTACATGAAGTTATACATATTAAAATATTGTGTGTGTTTTTTTAATTAAAAAAAAATAGAGATTAGAGCACATTAAATTGAAAATTAATATACCGCAACGATAACTTGTGTTTGCATGAAAATAATCAAGTGTAGTATATATATATAATTTAGATAATGCTTACCAGAGATCCAAATCTATATACACACATGATTTCTATGCCATGTGGGTCTGCATCTACTAGAGCCAAGATAGGTATATGAAGATAATCCCACAACAGTCGTAAAAGTTGTCGTGTACACATATCAGGAAATCCTTTGCCCTGCATAATATGAGTTATAATTTTCATTACTTTCATATTCATAAAAATAAATAAATAAACCTTAATGAGTTCTATTCCACACAAACAGGATAATTACCCAGCAATGTACGATTTTATAGAAATGAAGGAGGTGAGATGGATTGATGAACTATTCATTTAGACACCTCTTACCAATTTACCTTTGACGTGTGCACACACTAACACATACGCATGGACATTAATTCATGCGGAGAAAACAAGAGTGCATCAATGCATATACTATGGCCACCAAAACAAGCCATACCCTTGCACAATGAGCTTGTGATTTTTACACTTCAAACCAGTACAATAATAGTAAAGAAAGGGATAGAATTACCAGCAAGGGCCTTACCACAGTATAAAAGTACAAGGGAAAGGTCGAATAAGTCTTGCGTGGCACAGTGTTTTGTTATGAAAAAGGTTCATTTCATAATATTGATACAAAATAACAAAACACTGTGTTATACAAGACTTTGACCTCTCCACTTGCTGGCAATTCTATCCTTTTCTTTATTATTGATCCTAACCGTGATGTTTTTATGTTTTGTTTCCTCAAATATAGATATAGTATTAAGGGAGTAGGGTACCGATGTCGGCCATTGGACTCAAACTTTTCTCGTCAAAAAAATCTGAAATTTTGCACAATGATACTTCAGCTTGAGACAATTTCAAATATTTAAAAATTTTGGGGGGTCACCATGCAAATTAATTTTATATTCTTTTTTTTTTTGAAATTTTAAGCCGCTAAGGCCCAATGTTAATTTCAATAATTTTTTTCTTTTTTTCGGGACGGTCAAACGTCATGAAATTTTTATCACGTTTAGGTTTGATCTCCTTAGCTACACAATGACATCAAATTTAGACCCAAAACACTTCTAATTTTTGAGATATAAGGTCGGTCCCCTACTCCCTTAAATAAAAATATAGAAATACCAGCAAGGACCTTGCCACCAGTATGGAGAGGTCAATAAGGTCTCGTGTGGCACAGAGTTATATATATTGGTTATATATAACCGAGAGCTTTTGTTATCGACAAGACTGCATGCCACTGTGATGTGCTCAAATTAAATCTCTTCAATGATTGAAAATGTTATTACGATGATAGAAAACTCTAAGTTATATAATATACATCAAACATTATAATTTTAACTCTGTGCCATATATGTGAGACCTCAACTTCTCCATAGCACTATTCTACTGTGGTAAGGCCCATGCTGTTATTTATATCCTTTTCTTTACATCCTAACCACAACATTATATATTTTTTTCCTAAAATATTGAATATTATTATTTGCTTTTATATCTCCACCCTTGATGATGTAAGGGGCTATTTGTGTGCACCGGGTTCATACTGAAGCCAAGATGCACGCATCCTGTCACAACCCAAAACACTACTGTGACTATTTTGCTAGGAGGCGTGCTGTTTTTTTTTTTATTATTATTATTATTAGAGGATTTCTGACTCCATTTAATATATCTAGAGCAGCTACCTTAAATCTTAAATTTTAATTCTCTGGTTAAAAACCTGTCTACTTACTGTTATCAAAATGCACTGACCGAGACGATCAAGAAGTTCTTCATCTAAGAGTCTTTGGAAAATTGCATCTTTTTCCACAACCAGCACAAACTTTGCACTAGATTTCACATTAGAAGCCTCAAATGTATTGGAAGGAACTTGGACTCCTATATTGACATAGTTCGTTGTTGTTTAATAATGTCAAATAAAACACGCAATGAATAAAACAGTATAATCTATTTTTCAAAAATGTCTTTTAATTGTTTTAAGAAATTGATATTTAATTTTATCATATAGTAACATATAGACCGGTTGCACTCATATTTAAGAACCGCCATTTTGCTGGTTATGAATACATAGGCCATGCATAGGAAAAACGTCATTTTTATTTTTTTTAAAGCAAAAGAAGCTTCAAACCTCAATCAAAGACTTATTTCTAGCTCCTAATAAGCTTGAAGAATATGAGAAAAATTCGTTCAGTTAAAATAAACTCTTATTAAGTGAAAAATTAGGAGAAATGATGTTTCCCCTATGCTGGACAATACATTAGGCACCACAAACATGGCGACAAAGCGCAAGGACGTGAAAGGGGTCTATATGTTCCTGTTAGCTTTTGTCATATTTTGGAACACGCACATCATTCTACGAAAAGCTATTTGTTTTTGTTGTATCTGCAATGTTTTATGTGTCCTTATCTGAGTCTCTTTTAGTCTTTTTAGATATTCGTTCCATATAATAGAAACTATATTATAGAACTAGCACCAAAATTTAATGAAGTATGACAAATAAATTTTCAGGGGATATGCTATGTAATTTACTTTTGATAATAATAATAAAATAAATTTATATCATTAGTTTTTTCAGTACAGTATATTGCGGGCTAAGCGGCATTTTGGTACTTGTGCAATCTCCGCGGGTGCAATTTTGGCACATGTGCAATCTTCGCCACGTCTAATAATGGTACACCTGTGCAGGCTAAGGCCTAAGGGTATAAAAAATTTTCAAAAAAGAAGGGGAGCTCGGAGAATACAGATGTGCCAAAATTGCACCCGCGGAGATTACAGTAGTACCAAAATGCCACGTAGCCCTCAATATTATAATACAACAAATCCTTGCGCATTAAAGTATAAACCGTGTATCTGCAAAAGCAACTTACAATTAGTACAAACTAAATATACAACACGATAATATTTTTGACTTTACTACTTTTGCAGATACACTGTTTGTGTTCTAATGTGACAATATGTAACCAGTATTAAACAGAAATATAATATATTTTGTATTTGGCAAAATTGGTTAAAAAAAAAAAAAAAAAAAAAAAAAAAAAAAAAAAAAACTAAAATTAAGATCCCTTTTCTTTAAATATGCCAATTTGAAACATTTTTCCTCACCTCCTTGTGCAGAAAAATCAATTGTCTCCCCAGATATGTCAATGGTAAGAGGTCCAGCGGCAAGTCCCTTGCTGGTAGATAATATTCCCAGTTCCCATGGAGCACAGGACAACAAGCTGCACACATTGCGGATGGCTACAGACACAGTACTCTTGTTGTTATGTAATAACTGGTAGTAAAGTTCACGTTGAGTTGCAGTACTTCCAGAGGTTAGCAGTTGATATGCTTTCTCTAGGAGTTGTACCATTAACAGTAATTTAGGTTGACTTGCTTTACTGCTCAACTTTACTTTTCTGCTTACTATCTCGTCTTTCAATTCAACCCTATAAAAAAAAAATAATAATAATAATAAATATTGTACAAGCTGCTTTTATATTTCCATGAAAGCAAAACGCTTGCACATTCTGCAATCAATAAGTTTTTTTAATGCTTATTATTTTTTATTTAACTTTGAAAACAAGTAAACTGTCATTTAAAAGGGTGAGAAAAACACATAGAGTAGCAAAAATATGTGAATGGGAGATAGTAATGAGAATAGACTGACAGGGATGTCATGACAGAGAAAATAATTTGTAACTAAGACTAAAAAATGGGCTAGAAGTAATTTTCTCTACATATGGCATCCGTTTCAGAATATATAAGCTCAATTTATCTCTCATTATCAAAGTTTTCCTAATCTATGTGTTCTTCTATTAGATCTTTTAACTGTCAATTATAGCACAGTCAATTTTATTTCTTATTGACTAGTAAAGGAACAACGGTTTTGAGGCCGACTATAAGCGATTTTGATCACATCCGCTTCCGTTTCTCCTACTACGCATGCGCAGTAAGACGAAACGGAAGCGGATATGAGCGAAATTGCTTATAGTCGGCTTCAAAACAGTTGTTCCTTTATCAGTCAATAGTCTTTACAATAAATATTAAAGAAAAGGTGATAGTAATACCAGCAAGAGCCTTACCACATTATTAGTTCTATGGAGATCTAGGTCTCTCGCGTGGCACAGAATTTTAAGCAACGTGAGACTTCGACCTCTCTATAGAATTTCTACTGTGGTAAGGCCCGTTCTTGAATATTTCATCTTAACAGCAATGATTTTTTTCTGTAAAATCATATATTCTTTAGCAGAGTGAGTAAATAAATATTTAAAAAATAATAATAATAATAAATAATTAGCTATATTAAATAGTTATATTTGTTTGTGCATAAATAAATTGAAATGCATAAAAAAAACTTCTTGTCTATATTTTTCAATAATAAAGAAAAGGATAGAATTACCAGCAAGGGCCTTACCACAGTAGAAGTTCAATGGAGGAGTTGAAGTCTCACTTGGCCCACAGTTTTTTGTTACAAAAAAATTCTTTATACCAAAATACTATATATGCCACGCGAGACTTTGAACTCTCCATAGAACTTCTTCTGTGGTAGGGCTCTTGCTGGTAATTCTATCCTTTTTTTTATTGATCCTATAATACCAAGATGTATTTTTCCTTAAATTAATTGTCTATATATTTTTACCTGTCTGAGAACTCAACATTTTCCCATGTAGCTTCTCGATACTCCAACTCTACTGGTTCTTCATTGGCAATAGCAGACACGAGTTGCAGAACAACTGCCTCAACTTTGTCCACGAGTTCCAGCCTAAAAATTATTTTAATAATAAAAAATAATAATTTTCAATTATTGTGAAGAGTTGATGTAAAATAATTATGATATAATATTGGTATAATGTAACTTCATTGCATGGATAGAGTACTATGTATTTATGTGTTTTTATAAGAGAACTGCATGAAAAGATTTATTTCAGATTATTTTCGGGACCCATATGTATATCTCATATGCTAGCATTAATGGTACTTATTTCCATAGTAGAATATGCATATATCTGCATATATCAAAGAATACAATAGTTTTTATATAAATATTTACAAAAAAAAAAATTATTTATAACATCATATAATGCGCATTACATTGTAAACATTGAGCTCTATATATGGTGTGTGCTGCCAAAATATGGATAATTACTAAGTCTCTGGATTCTAAAAATACAGTAGACTCTATAACAATAAAAAAAAAATAATAATAAAAAAAACGATTCGCCACCGACACAATTTCATCCGAAACGAAATAAAAATGGATAAAAAAAAATCTCATTTATTAGTATTATATTTTTTTTTTTGACAGCACACAAATGGCACACATACAAAACAGTGTGTATGTATAAGATACTAAATTTAATTACACATATTGTATGCCTTTTTAAAATTGTTTTTAGTGTTCTAAAACGGTGCGCATGACGTCATCAAGGCAATGATAACGACGTTTTTTTGGCTATTTTCTTTGGAAAATTAGTGATTAGTACACTCTCAAAAATATTTTTAAACTGAAAATAATGAGTTATTTTCCCATACAAGCCCATGTTATGGCTATTTAGTGCTTACTGTAGGTATGTATACAACATTAAGCCGATTAAGCGTGAATGTTTTGGGCTCTGCAAATGAAACTTACTGTCTTGCTTTCTGCAAGGATTCTGGTTTCTTTACAGCTCCAGATGAATTTTCTTCTTTAAAAATATATTCTTTTATATCAGATAATGATTTACTAATAGCTTCTTTCATACTAAACCTCAAAAAATACTAATTAAAACACCTGTAACCTCCCAGATTCAGACAGAACGTCCACGGAGCTGTGCTGGTGGCTGCTCGTGCTGTGCTCGTGTGCTGGGTTTGTTTTTTTGAAATTTACAGCTGACGATAAATACGATAATATTTTGAACCAATCAACACCTAGCAAATGAGCGCGGACAAAAAAGTTTCAAAAGTTTTTGTGGAGCGTTAGCACAATTTGCTACATAAATTTATAAATAATATGTAATACTATTTTTTCTTCCGTATATACAAATATATTTTATTTTAATTTTCATCTATACTACCATTGCATTTATTTCTTAAAAAAACGAAGGGGAGGGAGAATAAAAAAAAAAAATAGAACTATAGAAAAAGCAAAGTCGCAAAAATAACGATGTCCACAGCTAGACACACATCACGAAAAAAAAAATGCTAGTCATGTATCTGTCTAATTAATTACTCTGATTAGTCTAATTTATTTATGATTGTATATTTATTTACACCTCAACTACTTTTAGGACACCAGCAGAGGAGGGTTTCACTCATTCGATTGTCGTGGCTATACAATATATATCGTTGCTTTGCGTAGGTGGTAGGCATGCGGTTTACGTTTTTTTAATTATTGATTATTGCATACCATAAATATAAAAAAATGACTTTTGCTGTTATAATTAAACCTTATATGAATCTGAATATAAATATAATACAGATATACAGAAAAAAATCGTTTTATTTTACGTATAAAAATTGTCGAATTTACAATATTATTGCTTCTGAAAACTATAACAAAAGTTAATTAATATGATATTTGATATGCAATGCATAATATAATAAATATAAATCATATAAACTAAAAAGTATGCATCTCAACTCAAGCATAATCATGTAATAAGGCCGCAAAAAAAAAAAAAAATACTAATAATAATATTAAAATAAATAAGTCAACGAAATATATTTTTTTAAATTTAAAACATGCTGAAAAATTATAACTCAAAATCATTGATTATGAAATGTATTTTATTAATAAAGTATACAAATACAATTAGCACATATATTTTTTTTTTATTCATATGTATATATTATGGTTTATAAAGATGCCTATGGTTTTAATGATATTCACAATGGTTATACACTTCATCTCTTCTGACTACAAAATTTATAAGGCACCAATCATTCTGAAATTTTTTTTAATAGGCATCGTATGTAAGCATTATAAAATGCAACTTATATGTATTTAAATAATATTAACATAAAAAGATAGGTGTATTATATATTATTAATACAAAATTATTCTACATTATATTGTAAAAGATTGGAAATTTTTAACAAAAAAACTGGAAACATTAGAATATTTTATATAATAATGAATCTACTCTACAATTAAATTTATATCTTAAAATAAAAAAGAATATAAAACGGCACACACTTATTAAATAGTTTACTTTTTTTTCTTTTTTTTTTTAAAAAAGCACAACAACAAAACATAAATATTAAATAAAATAAAGAAGTTTAATCTAATAATAAATTATTATTACAAATAGGTGGAAAAAAAAGTGAAAAATATGAAGTGTGGAGTTCATTTTCTGTTATAATGAACTTGATCTTTTCTTTTTTTTTTTTTTTTTCTTTTTTCTTTTTTTTTTTTTTTTTTCTTTTTTTTTTTAAACTTTTTTTTTTTACATTATACAAACTTTTAGGAAAATGTCTCAGATTTCTCAGCCTAGTCCATGACAGCCTCTCCGGAGATTTCGTCTTCGTGGTCATCTTCGTATTCCTCTCCTGCCAACGCTTCCTGTAACATTATTGTACTCATTTTAGATATTTTACGTCATGGACTTTCATCGTGAAATAATGATTTTAATATTATATATTATTTGTATTATTATATTACCCTCATATATAATATATATATATATATATATTAAGTCATTTTACTTTTTATCATTGTAATATTTTACTATTTAATTAAAAAAAAAATAATAATAATAACAAAGTAGCGACACATATCGTACCTGGTATTGTTGGTACTCAGAGACCAAGTCGTTCATGTTGCTCTCAGCCTCAGTGAATTCCATATCGTCCATACCCTCACCAGTGTACCAATGTAAGAAAGCCTTTCTTCTGAACATAGCTGAGAACTGCTCTGAGATACGCTTGAACAGCTCCTGGATAGCGGTAGAGTTTCCAATGAAAGTGGCTGACATTTTAAGACCACGAGGAGGAATGTCACACACTGCAGTCTTCACATTGTTTGGGATCCATTCAACGAAGTAGCTGCTGTTCTTATTTTGGATGCTAAGCATTTGTTCGTCGATTTCCTTCATCGACATACGTCCACGGAACACAGCAGCAACAGTAAGATAACGTCCATGACGTGGGTCACAAGCAGCCATCATGTTCTTGGCGTCAAACATTTGCTGGGTCAGCTCGGGAACAGTGAGGGCACGATATTGCTGGCTTCCACGAGAGGTCAGAGGAGCAAAGCCAGGCATGAAGAAGTGAAGACGAGGGAAGGGTACCATGTTGACAGCAAGTTTACGAAGATCAGCGTTCAGCTGTCCAGGGAAACGAAGGCAAGTGGTTACACCAGACATGGTCAAGGACACCAGATGATTTAAATCTCCATATGATGGATTTGACAACTTGAGTGTACGGAAGCAGATGTCATACAAAGCTTCGTTGTCAATACAATAGGTCTCATCAGTGTTCTCCACAAGCTGGTGAACAGAGAGAGTGGCGTTGTACGGCTCCACCACCGTGTCTGACACCTGAAATAAATAATACCATGATATTTGATTATTATTTATCAAATAACATTTTTTTAATGCACATTTTAAAATATTAATAATAACTATACATTTTTTAATATTTAAAATATCAATCACCTTGAACTCAACTTTTGTACTTAAAGTTTAAGAAAATATAAAGAACTTTTTTTGGGGACACCCTGTGGATATACCATGGAGAATTAGATAATGCACAATGATATATATTATATATTTTTTTACTGAATTCCTTATCTACTGGACCATGTTAGGTATAAGCTTGCAGAATTGTGAAAAGAAAAAAAAATGCTACACTTCACTGTGCATGAATTTAAAAGATAAAATAATATTAAAAATGAGAATATTATACAAACCTTAGGAGAAGGCATCACTGAGTAAGTGTTCATAATTCGATCAGGGTACTCTTCTCTGATCTTGGAGATCAGAAGGGTTCCCATGCCGGAGCCAGTACCTCCTCCTAAAGAGTGGGTTAGCTGAAATCCTTGAAGACAGTCGCAGCTCTCAGCTTCTTTTCTAACAACATCGAGGACTGAATCTACGAGTTCAGCTCCTTCTGTGTAATGTCCCTTAGCCCAGTTGTTGCCAGCACCACTCTGTCCAAACACAAAGTTGTCTGGACGGAACAACTTGCCGATTGGTCCAGAACGGACAGCTTCCATCGTTCCAGGTTCTAAGTCCAAGAGAATTGCACGGGGTACATACTTGCCACCTGAAATAAATAAATATAATATTAGAGGTCCAATCTTTGAAATTGACAGAACTTATGCAACTGTTTTTACAAACATGTGTTGCGGGACTGCATCACATTAATTACAAAGGAGAAAAATAAATAAAAATGGATAAGTCATGGTGTAGCTGAACCATTTCATTCTTTATCAATTTATTTAATTAAAAAATAAATTATAAACTCATCATATTATATAATTTACGGTGGTTAATGGGATATCTCAACCGTAAATTAACTTATTTAATATTTCTATGACTTATTGCTTTGCTTGAGCGATTAAAAAAAATGCTATAAAAATTGCAACATCAACATTCTTGTGGGCAGTTCAAAGCCCACTCTTTATATCGTTCAATACCCTCTTTAATGTATAAGTTTATAAAATAGATTACTGTTATTGAGACCTTTAAAATTATTATATATAAAAAAAGGAGAAAAGTCTCAGGTGGTTAAAAAAAAAAAGTAGATTATATTGTTTATTAGTATAAGAATGTAGCCTTTCTTTAAAATAGAATCATAATATGTCCTGTTAAAATGGGGAACGAGGGAAGCAGCATATTATTCTGAAAAGTACATTGTGTGCAATGAAGAGTTTAACAAGTGGAAGCTTTTGTATATTATATGAATCTATAGTAAAAAGAAAATTTTACAATAAGAAAGCAGTCAGCTGCAGTGTATATAGAATAGATATACTATATAAGATCAAGCGTATCAAAACTAAAACTAGATCGTGCCGAGTCTTTTTTTTTTTTTTTTTTTTTTTTTCTTAAATTATTTTGTCTCATTTTTTTGTTTATTATTATTATATATAAAGAATAAGCTTTATATTATATAGGAAACATTTTGTCACATCAAATGTGCTATAGTGATGAGAGAGTTATAACAGCAATTGAAGCAGAACTTTGTACAGCACGTACACCAACAAATATAATGAGAGATTATACTGACAAAACACGTGGTGTATGCAAAAAAACAAAAAAAGACACACGTGCGCTTTTATTTAAGAAATCACTTGCAGCTGTACCAACGTAAGCTTGAAGGTTAAAGTCATTTGAAATCCCGCTGTTATAATATATACATAAGATTGCTTCGAGATTTTGATAAAAAGTGAAGCATTTTCAAGGAAAATAGCAATAAAAAAATGTATATAAAACTCCATAAAAATTGTTAATTGCATTTATATATATAATATAAAGACATGACATGTATGTTTAATAAACTCGATCAAGAAAATTATAATTTATTTAATACGTTAACTATACATAATTTATAATAAATTTCAAACGTTCCGCGCAATGACATAATAAAAATATTATTATTATTGTGATTATATTTATAAATATAACTAGCTCAATTGACACGATTATCTAACTGTCAATCTTAATTATTAGATCTTGCAGTATGTACATTAATAAAATAGATCAGAGCTCGCATATACAAAAGAGCAAAATAGTTCTGATTATATTGAAAGCACTTTAATTCAAGTAGTCTGGGTTTTCTTACTCATCATCTTAACATCATCTTTTTTATATAATGCCTCAACTCAATATGAGGTGGCCTCATCGTAAAAATAAAAAAAGAGACTTTGTTCATGATCTATTATATGAATGTAATTACAAAGTCTTTTATAAAATGTTAGTCTATAATTTAAAACAGTAGAGACTTTGTTGTTCCATTTAACTCCCAACATGTTTTTTTTTTCTTTTTTAATAACTTATGGAGATAAAATTTTAAAACAAATTTCAATTAAATACATATGTACAGTAGCATCAGTAATGTACATCATGTAGCATAAATAATTATGGTACTTTATATATAACTGTAAATATTAAATATTTTCTTTAAAAGTAAATTACAAGAAATGTATAGTATGTATTTTTCATAATATTCCACAATATGCAATTTTAAATATTATAATGAAAATTTAAAAAGGATATAGGGTTATGTGGTATATTAAATATTAATGTTTATTTTGATTTATTTTATTTGAAACACCGCAACAAAAATTATCTATACCGGAGGTAAATTTTAATTTATTTTCTATTTTTAGATTTTAAACTGACTTAATGTGGATACGTGAATATTATTTTTATAATACTGGTTATTATTAAGATAAATAATAAACTACATTATAAGTATAATAATTTTTTTTATAATGCAATATATATGCACATATATTTTGATTTATCATTTCTCCAAGGGGACACAAAATAATCTGACGCCTCAAGTTTAAATCTTAACGAGATTTTACATACATATTTTGATGGTGTTAAAGAAATTTAAGAATATTTAAGTCATAAATTATATTTAAAAAATATATTTATATGTATAGTAAGAAGTAATTTATATTTTAAAAACTTTTCTTCGAACAAACCAAAGAAAAAAAAAAACTGTAATATATTTTTATGCATTCTTGCATGATTATAAAAAATATAATACCTGAAGCAAGAATGCAACTTTTTTCCTTGTCTCTCTCTCTCTCTCACTGTGTAAGTTTATTGTATCGTACAATGTTATATAAAAGTGACCTTCATTTTATTTATTTCTTTTAAACTTATTAATTTTTTTACAATACACCTGACATGGCTTTAAAATAAAGGAAATAATAAGTCATCATAGATAATTAATTATATATTAAAGTGAGAATAAAAAAACATACATAAAATAATAATTAAAAATATAATAATAACATTGTTAAATTTTTATGCTTTAAAATTTTAGGATTTATATTATTAGCGTTTTAAAAGTGAAATAATTTGTAATTATCCTCTTAATGTGTTAAAAAAATAAGTTGACAAAGGAAAAAAAAATGTAGGGTAATTTATAGAAAGTTGAATGACCGTGGATAAGTGCATTTATTTTCTCGTACCTGAAGCCTCGTTGTAGTAGACATTGATGCGCTCGAGCTGCAGGTCGGACGTGCCGCAGTAATTACCAAAGGGGTCAATGCCGTGTTCATCAGAGATCACCTCCCAGAACTGTAATCACAAAAACAAAAACAAAAATATTGATTATAAATCATCATCAAAATATATTTTTTGTTCTTTTGTAATTAAATTAAAAAGAAATTAATTTTTCGTGAGCACGTATAACACTTTTTTTTTTTTATATATAAACAAAATTTATTGCTATATCGAACTGTAATAAGTTTGAAATTGGCTTATGCGGATTATCTTTGAAATAATGAATTATATCCAATTAATTACATTTCTGTATGAAGAGATAGGAAAAAAGTGAGCGTGAGAAATAGATTTTCCACAATTTCCAGTATCAGTAAGGTCACTTATAATAATTGAAATGTTCTGTAAAGCTCACTCTATGTTTTTCATTATGAATCTCTCTCTCTCTCTCTCTCTCTCTCTCTCTCTCTCTCTCTCTCTCTCTCTCTCTCTCTCTCTCTCTCTCTCTCCATGAAATTGTACTATAGAGCCTCAGTTTTACAAACAATGCATGCTTTACTTGTAATTTTAACTTTTTCTTTGCAATTTTACCGTTTTTTTAAATTAATGTATTTATTTATAGTTTAAAATAATCTAAAGTAAACTTGTTACTTCCTTGATGTTAAAAAAATATATATATAATAATAATAAATAAAGTGAACATCATCTCGTTACGAGAATTAAATTGGTTGATTGTAAGCATGCATTTCGTGATGAAGAAGAATGTTTGGAATAACAAAAATAATTTCTTTACTTCCATCACGCAGCTACAAGAAAGTTTTATATTTTTTACCCTTTTTTTTTTTAATTTTATGATGCACTATTGTGAGCATATATAAGCATCCCTATGTGCAAAGTACCATAGAACCGGGTGCAACAAAACATCATTATAAAGCCCCACGCAAAAATACATCACGCATATTAAAACTAAAATGCATTAATAATATGTATTATAATATTATGTAAAAATATAGTTTATTATTATTATATATGCTGATTAGGTTAAATTAAAATTTTAATTGCTTTATTAAATTGAAAAGTTTTTGTGTTTATTTTAAATATCCACATCAAAAGATGAAAATAACATATCGTGTGTTTAAAATATAATAATTATTTCATTGTTTTGTTTTTTCATTATAGTTTTTAAATATGTATTATTACCATTTTTATTATTAAAATAATCCTAGATTTTTTTTTCAAACACAAATTATAGGATTAATAATAATCATGATAAAAATCTTTTTTTCATACAGTGAACACGTTAATAAGGATTCATCAAGTGTTTATTATAGATAATTTATTTTTCAAAAAAAAAAAAAAAAAAAAAAGTTTGAAACAAAGCTAAATTGTTTTTCTTATTCTTTTGGTGCCACGCATAAAAAGCAAAAAGGCGGCATGTAACAAAAAATATATAATAATAATAATAATAAAATCAAACTTTTGCCATATCAAAAAAGCTTTTGTTTTATTACAATGTCAGTTATAGATTTAAAGTTTCAAAAGGAAACAGGATGAGGTTTTTTTTTCTCTAGATAGTGAGTGAGAGAGAGAGAGAGAGAGAGAGAGAGAGAGAGTATGAGAGTATATGATAAAAAGAAATGTATAAGACGTAATACGAATTATAGTTTGAAATTTCTAAACGCTGCCTCTTCATATAAATGCGTATGGATCCTGGTCCACGATATCACGTATGTTTTTCTATAATGACGTCATCGGCTTGGCTAGACATTCATGGGACATCCCTATAGAACGAGACATTTAAAATTTAAAATACAATAATGCGTAACGTGAAAAAATGTGTATCATCCTATATAAATATGTAGACGACATTAACTTTTTCCTCCTAAAATGCAAGATTCATTACTATTTTCTTGGACGGGAAATGATGTCATATTTAATTTGATGATTAAATTATACTTTTCTTGTCCTCTTCCTCACATAAACAATTAAAAAAAAAAAATGAAAAGAAAAAAAAATGGTCTCATTAAAATATCATTTTAGTTTTTGTATATAAGGGGGAAAAAATCAGAGCAGGATATTTATTCGAAATGAAATACATTCTGATGGCACTTGTAATTCTTTAAATTTACGATGTTTTAGAAATCTTTCAACCACTTAAGAGAAAAAACATTTGGCCCTTTACAGTTCTTATAGACATTGGATATATTTAAAAATACAAAGAGGGAGTTTTTCTTCTCTCTCTCTCTCTCTCTCTCTCTCTCTCTCTCTCTCTCTCTCTCTCTCTCTCTCTCTCTCTCTCTCTCTCTCTCTCTCTCTCTCTCTCTCTCTCTCTCTGTCTTGCTTTACACGCATTGACACCACTAAGAGTAAACATTAGTTGTATTTTCACCCCCAAATTGTTACATTACATTGGTTAAACATTTTAGTACAAATAAAAAATGTTTAAAAATTTCAATTAATAGAAAATAATTAACCTGTAGTATTTCAAATTTATACAATAAGTAATAAGTTTGTGGATATTTATAGTGAGAACTTAAATAATATGTTGTTAAAAGATCTCTATAACCTCTCTCTCTCTCTCTCTCTCTCTCTCTCTCTGAAATTATATGCATAAAAAAACAAAGAGTGAATCAATCACGTACAGTAGCAGCTAGAGACGGTAGACTGAAGTGAGATGACAAGATATAATTAAAGCCACACGTTGTTACAGCAAGATAGCAAAATTTTGATTTTATGATTGCATAAGGAAGAAGGCGTAGTTCTAGTGTTGTGCTGACACGATGGTTAAAATGTCAAAATTTTACATACAAGCTATTGTCCAAGGGCACCCACGTAAATGTATACAACTCTCTTTATACAGGACAAGAAAATTTTAGTATATTTTTGACAAGATAATTTCTACAGTATAATATTGCCTAAGGAAATTTTTTAAGTGTATATAAATATTATATATAGCTACCTACCTATATACACCCTTCATTTTAAAAACATTTTAATGCGTTTTATGTGTTAACAGTAAAATATTATAACAATTTGCACTTATGCCCTCTTTCTTTTAAGCGAAGGGAAGGGGTGGTTAATGCACCTCATAAATGTTGAAATCTTCAATTATAAAATATTCGTGACTATTCTTACGGTTAAAGAAAAGTATCTATATATATTGTGTTTTTTTACCACACCCTAAAGTCAAAAGTAGCTTTATCAATTACCGAAGTTAATGAAGTTTTGAAAAACAGATTATTTCATCTCTCTTATATTAATTTTAATACGAGATGCGTTTCTAGGAAAAGTAAATCGTTTTATTTCCGTATGTATAGACGGTGTAAATTTTCATAACTAAGCTCGTATGTACTTTAAAGAAATTTGATCTGAAACATTTACATGGCTTATTCGTTTTTTTTTATGCCATATAGCTAAAGACTTAAAAGAGTTTGTATAAGTTGCAATAAGAAAGGCGAGAAAAAATATAATGCGAGTGACTGTAAAAGAGTGAAGCAACACACATCTAACACATAATCGGACGTCCACATGTATACAGAAGCTGTAATTAGCTTCAACCGCAAAGAAGAAAAAAATATGTACTTTCAATGAAATCCTTTATAGTTTTCACGGAAAATAAAATCTACTTAAATTAAGCAAAAAGCTAGTATTAAAATGCTGTGTTTTGCAATAGAGACAGTCCTAACTGAGAATTAGTAGGGCGGTATGCTAGACCCGCTCCTACCTGCGCGCAGCATAGCATACCTGTCGGCCAGGAGAAATAGACTCAGGTGAGGTGGGCTTGCAAACTCACCCCTAGTATATTTGAGTTAGCACTAATATACTAAATTTTAGAATTGGACCGCAAAATGGCGTACATGAGATTTTTTTAAATAATTCTGTGTATTAATTTAATTATTAATTATTATAAAAAATAAACGTTGGTAATAATTTGAAATATTCAATGAAATGAATAATTCCCGCGGTGGATGTTCTTAGTTTATTATAATTGTATGCCAATATACTTTCATATAAATTACATAATTATAAATCATATCATAATTTGTTAGTAGCGGGGGACAGAGGACCATTTTTTTTTTCAATGCGTCGATCGGGTTTGGCTACCATAGGCCATATCGATGAATATATCAAATATAATATACCATTGTGTTACTACATGACGACTCATTTTGCACCTTATTTGACTGTGCGATTACTTCATTTTTATTTTTTATGTAAAATCGTCACTTATAATTCTATTTGCATGTTATACGCGGTAATTAAGACAGTTAAAGTATTTTTATAAATCTGATAGTTTAGAATTAATTACCTTCTTCATGGTCTCCTGAAAAATAGAGAAACGTGGCCATTTAAACGGAGATTGGCTGATTTTAGCAATGCTAGCTCCTAGTTCGCGGGAATACTAGATCGGCTCAGGCGGGTTAAGCACAGCTGCGCTGGCAGTCAGGTGCCGCTCCTCCTGGATCTCAGGTGACATAAAAACTATACTGACTATAACTGACGCTAGGTACCGCTCCCCCTAGATCGCAGGTGGTATAAAATCTAGTGCTAGGGTTTTGGCGTCACTTATGCTAGAGATGCAGGCTACTCAGATCTTGCACGCATGTACTAGGGCGCGGGCTTATTTGCGTTAGTATACTAATCTACTTAAATTTAGCACATCTTTTTTTTCCGTGTTGTTTTTCCTTTTATACCACAACCTACGTGTTTAAAAATCAGTAGCTAAATTTATTATTATTTTTTTTTCTTTCTTAAAGAGAACTAAGTTTTTATTTAATAATTTTTTGTTTTGTTTATTAAAAACTTTTAAAATATAATATATTTTTTTACTTTGCTTATAGTCTTATAGTCACAAATGTGTGTCTAGAAATAACTCAGACATACAACAAGAAATGTCTCGCCGAAGTAATGTTGTCGCTGGAAAGAAACAAAAAATAAAAGGGATATGTGGGAAAAAAAAATAAAGAAAGCAAATGAGAGCTATTTAGAAGTGAGCGAAGTATATACAGAGGGTATAGAGAGAGAGAGAGAGAGAGAGAGAGAGAGAGAGAGAGAGAGAGAGAGAGAGAGAGAGAGAGAGAGAGAGAGAGAGAGAGGGTGCTTACTGCTTAGTAAAGTACGTGAGCACCAAATATAGTCACCATATGTGTAAGACTGACGCGACACTGAACACAAAAACTGTTGTTGTCATTTTACATATATGCCTCCAGGTCACCAACATGCATAATATATAATAATAATATACAACGAAGATAATCAGCCCTCTGTGTGTCTGCCTCTTCACATTTCATACGTGTCTTAAAAGTTAGTGAACTATAAATATATTAGTTACAACCATATAAGGTGTGAATATTTAAATTTTTAAAGAACTACTTTTCAATATAATGTATCATACACATAAGTACAATTTTTTTTTTTTTTTTGTCCGAGATATTTTTTTCAAAGTAATTTAACACTTTAAAGAGAATGTAAATATTCAATAATATATAGAATTGACCCCAAAATAATTAATTTATTATTTCATTTTTTTTAAAGTACGTTGTAAGTAATTTTAAGTATTGCACGTGTAAAATTTAAAAATTGTACTCGTTTTTATATTTTCCTTATAATAATAATTTAATATTTTAAACATTGAATTACTATTTTAGATTTAAAAAATTAAAATTTTCATTCATTTTATAATACACTATTTTAGTTAAATTTTTGTGTAAGATTATATATAAATATATATAAAAAAAAGAGAGAATTAAATATCCCGTTTTAATATTCAAGAAAAATAATAACTACTCCAACCACACACAGAATCATCTTTCAGCATCCTGATTTCAATATTAATTCTAAGCATGAAAGCACGAAGAAAAAAAAATTAAATGGACTTGTATATAGTTGAACTATTATTATTATTATTTTTTTTTTGTAACATTTTATATCTTTCTCTTCTTTACCTCTCACAGGAACTATAAAGAAAATGACTTTCTAACTAATAAAGAAATAGTTTGAAAATTGATCAATAAATTTTTTTTATGCATCTACAAGGAGATGAAGCGTTACATTTTTTTTTCTGCAAAGGTATGCATACTACATTTATTTCATACACATCATACGTATAATATATAACAACAATATTAAAGAGGTAACATTAAGTGCAACGATGCGAATTAATAATGTTGCGCACCTGTACATTATAAAACATATAATTACGTATAAGACGAGAGGAGTTAAGAGAGAGATATATTTTATAAAAAAAAAATGAGAGAAATATGTTCTTTAAGCTTTCTGGGGTGTGAACTCGGTACTCAGCCTAGCATAAAGCTTCATCATCAAGAAATGAGTTCGGCCATCAGACCTTGAGTTTTTGAAGCATCCACCCAGTAAAGGCAGTTATAGGTATAGGAGCAAAGCAAAGTAAAGCCAAGCAAAAGCAGAAAACCAGGCAGGCGAGCAAGGGTGGCGAGCCGAGTCGAAAGTCTGGGAGACTCTAAGACTCATCAAAGCGTATCTCTTTCTTTCTTAGTATAACAGACACAAAAACTCATACTTCAAGAGAGTATTGTTTTTTTATCATTATTATTTAACCATGATGATCAATGTTTAATAATGATAAAAAGAAAAAAAAGAAAGAGAGAAGGGGAGCTTCCGCTGAAAATCATGCCGTTCATCATGCAATAATCACTAATCAGAGAGTGTTTATGTAGAGAGGACCACGCATACAAAACCACATTTCCGGACCATACTTTTTATACTTCATTTTTTTTTTCTTTTTCTTCTTCTTTAAAGTCTACAGTAATTTTTAATAAGCTCCTCCTATTTTGAATTTAGACTTATAGCTTATCTTATATATTATAAAATTTGATTTTGATTTCCTTTCTTTCTCTTATTCCGTGACACTAATTACATAAATTACCGCATGACATAATATGATACAAATTACCTAATTTTATATAGTTTTATTTATTTATTCTTAAACCACGCCTAATAAGTATGAAAATAATTTACTGTAATTCATTTGTGTAGAGATATATGAAAATTAAATACATTATATAGAATAGATATATAGCTCTCAAAAGAAAATATGTTCCTATTGTGTTATATATTCAAGTTTATTTGTCATGCTCAAAAGCTATAACATATAGTCCTAATTTTATAACAAAATTAATTCATAATATACAATAATATATTTACAATCAAAACAGCATAAAATTGTTCTCAATTGTATTAAAAATTTAAAGAAACCCAAATTTATATAGACTGAAATGATAGAGTTGTATCTTTTTTTTTATTTGTATTTTTTAACATTTTTTTTTGTCAGTCATTCTAAATTCCAAAAACTTATAAACAGTGAGTTATATGGAAAAATCACACAGTGTAAATTGTCAGAGAAATCAAAAGTATTCTAGCATATAATGTAAAAATATTAATTTATATGTATTTTTTCCCGTCTCCTTTGACTTCTTTTGTAATCAGTGGAGCACAAATTTGATTTATATATATTTTTTTATATAAACAAAAGTAGGTTATCCTACCGTGTAAATTTTTATACCTTTTTTTATTGTGGTAGTAAATATCTTTTTTTATGTCTTGATATGTCAAAAGATGATTATATATGTATCTAAAAAAGATTACTAGTTAAGGTTCAATAACTTTTTGTGGAACTAATACGCACATGATGCTCACTGAAAAAAAAAATAATAATAATAAATAAAAAATAAGAAGAAGACCGACGTGCGGAAGCATATTGGTTATGCAGGCGTGGTCTTCATGGCCAAGTTTCTGAACGGCAGCGACCTCTAATTACCCTGGCTTTGGTGGTAGCGGCACCTGCCTCCAAACATATACTCACACATACATATATATACACCACGGCACCGCAATGTGCCAGCGGCGTGCGGGCATGTATAGATCTATAGTTACTAGTAATGTGCGTGCGCAACGCTCCGGACACGGCCCGCCGCCACTGCACGAGTCTTGATGAATAATCACTGCAGTCATTTCCTGCCACGTGACTCTTTGATCATCTAATCAGCTTATCCAAAACGGCATTGCCCTATCACTCAATCATCATCATCATTTGAAGTTGTGCTAAAATTTTTAATTACTTCCTCACGTTTGATTTTTTTTTATTATTTTTTTTTTTTATTTAAGTATTAATAAACACGTCTGTATTGAATCCGTTATTAAAAGACTTAAATATGCAAATATATGTAAAATATGGACTAAAAATTTCAACTATATACAACTTCACATTTTTTTTAAACAAAAATAGTGTCACGCGGAAGCCGATCATTACAATCAATATTTATAAAATCATTGAAGTGTGCAATGAGAGTAGTCGAGCTGGAGGGTTTAATTTTTTGAATTTCTAAGAAAAGGATATTTAATTGTATAGGAAGGGAGGGCGGTCGCGTTGCTTTGGTTCGACCAAGCGTGACTCCGGGCGGGGTGGTCTGCAAAGACGTGAGAGCACTTGCGATTTATTGTACCTTAGTGCTATGTGTCTGTCCGTCACACTTCTTATAAATCTTATTAGACACTTTCAGCTCAAAAAAAAAAAAAAAAAAAAAAAAAAAAATCTAAACTATACAAGAAGAATATCATCAAAAGTTTTTGTCCTAACCAAAAATAATTAACAATAAGAAGAAATTAAAGTTGAGTAAAAAGGACAAATTCGCTATGCTTCATACAAAATATAATTAAATTGTGATTACATTTAATTAAAAAAAGTATATTTATATCTTCCAACATATAATATGAACACAATGCTTTTATGTATATATATAATAAAAGTTGCTTTATAGAAGATAATGATAGAAAAATAATTAAAATGTATGTATGTATGTACTTTTATCATTATAATCTTATACATTTTTTATCATACAATTTATAATGTATTCTTTTGTAACAAAAATCAACACACGTATATATGAATGTAAGTGAAGAGCTGTTTTAATTCTTATCGTAATGCATAACTTATAAAGTAAATTATTAGAGATAACAAAGATTTTTATAAACATGTTAATGATATAGAATATTAAAAAAAAAAAAAAAAAAAAAAAAAAAAAAAGAACAACAGTAGCTTATGAAATATAAAGCAGCGGTTTTAATTTTTATCTTTTCTGTAGATGCACACACGCCTTTTCCGTTTCCCTATCAATCTTGTATATAAAAGTTCTACAGCAGCTAATAACATCTAAACTTCGCATATTATATACACAATAACAGCATGCAATATTCTCCGTTACGTCAGTCGACCCGATATAAAAATCTTTAGAGCGGAAAAACTATTATAGAAGCGTGCACATCGCAAAAATGTTTCTCCAAGGTGTATCATCACCACCATAAAATATAACTTCAAAAAAATAATAGGCCATAGAGTAATTTAAAAAAATATTATATATGATCAAAATTTGTGATAATAAAGACATATAACGTAAGTTTTTAGAAATATAACTGGAAATAAAATTTGTATGTGTATGCGCGTATATCATACTAAATTTTAATAATATTATACGGGTTCCATTATTTTTCTATTTAAAATATTTTCAAGTGTTATATAACGATTTTATAAGTATGTTGAAAAATAAATGAAAATCTAGTTTTGATCGTTATATAGAAGTCTATTTTTCTATATATATAAAAAAATGTATAACAGTTTAATAATGTAACTAACAAAGGTTATAAACTTCCTAAAACTACCGTATTAAATTATTTATAAGACAAAACAAAAAGTTTATTTCCAATTTAATTACTGCGAAACTAATAAACTATATAAAAATATAGCAATATTTCTGCAATCACTCTTAGGCTTAGGATATGGAAACATTTTTATTATTTCCTACTGAAATTTAGCAATCTTTACAACTGCTAATTTTATATAAAATCCATTCAATAATAAACTTAAATTACTCGCGTTAGGTATAAAAAAAAGTGGAAAAGCCTAAGAGCAGAATTAATTATTTTTAATAATAATAAAAAAAAGACCGGAAAAATCTTAACAAGCAATTAGTTATAAGACAATTAATAAGATTAATTTTCCATGCATGCATGATTATTTTTATTTTTTCATTAATTTTAGACTTCTAGAGATATAACTAATTACACTTCTAAAATTACTAATTATTTAAAAAAAAAAAAAGCTAAAATTTAATAGTCATTTATTATACTTTAATTAGAGACGATCTAATTTTGCAATATTACAATCGTATTTGAGCAATAAAGATCCATCTTAATAAATAAAAAAAAAAATATATTAATGATAATAGTAAAAAATCATGGTGGTAGTGTCCTTTTAAATTTGCTTGTATGCATGATGTAATAGTGCAGAAATTTAATCTCTCTCTCTCTCTCTCTCTCTCTCTCTCTCTCTCTCTCTCTCTCTCTCTCTCTCTCTCTCCATGCATCCGGGCCCTTTAATTTTTTTCTATTCATCATTCCATGTTATACATTATATCGTAAAACCAAAAAAATTAACTATTGATTTTTTTTTAAATTAAATAGAAGAACAACTTTGTATGCTGCCTAAATTATATACGTGGATGCCATATTAGTGTATAAGATAATATTGATCAGTCTGCGAGTAAAAGTGATGGGCATACAATGTCGTCCAAAATACTGAAGTTGACAACGTCAATGCATGTAAATTACAATGACTGGCCACCACCTTGGTGGTAGTGACACGTCACGCAGACAGGGTTTAAAAAGCCGCAGCTCAGATTTCACTTACATACAGACATACGGGCAATAGCAAGGGGATACTTTTATTATATAAAAATATAAAGCAACTTGAAAAAAAAAAAAAAAGTAATTTTATACTGTAAGTGGGCTTTTTATATAAAATGCTAATGATTTCATTATTATATTCAATACATTGTTCTTACTTATGAAATAAATATCTTTAAAAAAATGTTATAATTACTTCAATGTTAAATAGTATAAAATTAACAAGATATATTAATTTATTTTACAGACAGTAGACATAATAAATTGAGTGTGATGATTGTTATTATTATTATTATTGTTATATTTATTATAAAATTAAAATTTTTACAATGCAAAAAAATAAAAAAGTAATATAGTAATAAAAAATATATATTTAGATGTTACGGTGTATGAAATTTTAATTTATTTTGGAAATTCCTTTCATTTTTTAATGAAATAAAATTCCAATAAACCAAATAAAATTATTATTCTTTATTTTTATAATATTATATAAACTTCAATTAAGTTAATTTAAATTCTAGAAATGTGAAATATTTGTATTTTATTTTTACGGTAAGTAAATATACTTATGAGAAGATGAAGTAGAAAAAAAAAAAAAAAAAAAAAAAAAAAAAAGGAAGAAAAAAATGAAGGAAAGGTGAGTCAACTTTGATATAAAAATGACACAACGCTCTTGTAAGGTGTAATGTAACCACAATATGAAACATTTTCGTTGCATGCATGTAAACATCACACGCACATAAAACAAGGAAATTTTCATGTAAACCGTTTAACATTTAGTAAACAAGAGAAATTAAGATTAAAAAAATTATACTGAACTTTTAAAGAATGTAAAAAATTAACTAAAAATCTCCCATATGAAATCTTATGGTGTGAAACTAAAAATTTAATATCAATATCACCTTTTTTTTATATATATATAATATTGAAGTAACCTTGATTATTATATGGTATTCATATGGTTCACACTTAAAATACTGTATTATATTATGTAGTATACATATTATATATTATTATTATATTTGATCATATATATTGCAATATTAAATTACATTTCAATAGCGCAAAATAACACACCACACCTATTTTATATATATAATATATATTATACTATGTAACACTACTTGATATTTGATACAAAAAAATATATCAGTTCTTCCGCATCTTTCTTTAGCTGTATATAATATGATGTAATACATGTTCTCCAATTTTCGTGTAATAACGTAATGTCAGTTATTTTATTATTTTTCTTACAAAAAAAAAAAAAAAGTACGATTTATGTTATATTTTCTCAACCATGGTATACATTTTGTATATTATTTTATCTTTTTTTTTTTCTGTATTAATTTTATGGTTTGTTTTGGTACATTGCTCGGTTTGTCGTGAGAAACATAGATCTTATTGCAAAATTACAGGTAATGTCAATTTTGTTAAAAAAACAAAAAAAAAAGAAGAAGATTCTTTGTGCTCTTGTTTTTTTTATTTTTAAATTAAAAATATATAATACCTTTTCCGCATGGGAATCTCCCATACATCATCAAAGAATTACCGATTTTTTTTTTCTTTTGGTGATTTCAATTATCATCATTAACTGATTTTCTTAAATGTTATTTATTGCAACTAAATATAAATTAGTGAAATTTTTAATGTGCGTAATAACTCATCAAAATTCAATTAAGCTCTACGAATATCAATTCAATTATATACAGTGGCATAAGTATTATCTCATCTCACATGATGCATTTTTTTTTATATTATTATTATTCTTGCACTTTCAAAGATAATTGCGCATGCATATAAAAACAAAATTACAGTAATTTAATATACCTTAAGGTATATCTGATTATACCTGACATTTAAATCAGAAAGAATATTAAATTTGAAAATCTATAAATTTATATAACTCATGCAAATAAGTTAAAACAACTATTATTACTTCTGTACTACTATATAGAAACTCGGCAATTATAAATTCAAAAAAAAAAAAAAAATTATACTGATATTATCTGAAATAAATAAAATATTTTCATGTAGTTATAAAATAAATAATAAATTATCATTTACCTTAGCTCCAATCTGGTTTCCACATTGTCCAGCTTGAAGATGAACGATCTCCCTCATGTTTACGAATTTGTAAGAATACTGAACGAGCTTTAAAAAAGAAAAAGTGTACTTATCCGCTGTTATGCAGGAGAAGAACTGGCAAAGTTTAAAGCTTGCGGGCCTTAGTCATTACTCCTCGAGGCGCGAGAGAAGTGGGGACGAGTTTCCGATACCCCTTCTCTTCTCCAATTTCTTTCTCTCTTTTCTCTCCCTTATTCTTATATTCATATGTCAGGTATAACATTTTAATATCGTAATTATTATTATTTAATATAAATTAATATTATTATTATATCAAAAAATATCCTTGAATTCATTGCAATATGAAATGTAATGCAATAAAATTAATTCATTTTAATGTAATTATAGTATATAGTGCAATTATTATATAAATGATTGACAAATTTAAGTATTTCTTTAGCACTCTGAAATTTGTATGATTATGCATAGTAATGCAAGTATGCGATTGCTGTGAAATACTTCATAATGTAAATGTAGTGAGGTTCACTTGGATTGAAATATGTAATTATAATATTTATATAGCTAGAATTTTTCAAGTCACCCATATTGAATTCTTCCTGCTGCACAGTACATTAATTAATAAAAATTATATTCAAGGTTTGAAAAAAAAACTAATCTTAATAGCCCTCAATTTTGTTTCTAAATAATTTCTATATACGCATGTAATTTATTCCTTTATTGAGTTCGTTATATCATTATGAAGCTAATCATATTTAAAAATTATTTAAGGTATCAGTTGTTGTTAGTCTCACGAAAATACAAAATCACGAGCAGAAAATAATATAAAAATATCAGATAAAACAATGTAGCAAATTTTTAACTACGAGAGAATGATTTGGATTTGCGGAATGTTCAAGAAATTAATGTTATAAAAATTTACAATACGCGTTCCCATGATAAAGTAATCATGTCTTGATTGATATATAGATAAGTGAGAGTAATACAAATAAACTATGAAATCAGAAACGATTTAAATAAATTATAGCAAGGGAAACTTTGCTAAAATTAGTTTCTGATTTTTCTCTAAACCGTTATGAAAATTATTACATTAGTTTCATATGGGACAAAAAGCAAAACATATTATCCTAATTGAACTAGCCCCAAATATATTTTATAGCCTAACAGTTTTGAAGTCTCGTATGCTTCTGATGTTTCTATTTCTATTATCCTATTTTTATAAAATTTCGTGTATTGCAAGCAAACCATATTCCTTTGCCATTATAACAAAACTATATTTATATATAAAAATAAAATAAAAAATAAAAAAGGAATGATAATAAAAGTATGACCAAGTAACAATTTATCAATGAAAAGAAAATCCGAGAAATACAACACACACCCAAATTTTACTACACTGAGGTAGAAATTTTCTTCTTCATGAAGAAAAAGTATGAGAGAGAGAGAGAGAGAGAGAGAGAGAGAGAGAGAGAGAGAGAGAGAGAGAGAGAGAGAGAGAGAGAGTAAAGAACTAGTTAATTAGAACCATTAGAATTAATTACTTTGGTTTAACTATGCATATCAAAGTTCCTTTTCATCACTTAAGAATAGAACTCTGTACTTTTTCTTAAGTATAATTATTTTTCTCAGTTCATTTGGCGTCAGCTAACAAAGTCATGATTTTTAGAAAGGAGAGAGAGAGAGAGAGAGAGAGAGAGAGAGAGAGAGAGAGAGATTTCATACAGACTAAAAAAAATTATGATCAGTTATAAAAAAATGCATACAAATAAAAACAGTGTAAACATTGATGAATTACTATTTATTAATGCAAAGTATTATATTGTTATTCTTAATTATATTTTTCATACTTCTCAGTATAGTTGTTGTTTTAAAATTTCACTAAATAAAAAAATAATAAATAAATATCATAAAAATGAATAATGAGAGTTAAAGTCAGTACGGTCTCATTAAAGTTTATTGCCATTTACTTAATGAGCTCTACTTTACATGCAATGTATATAAGTTGTTTTTATCGGAATATGTATCATTTTATATTAATTCTATAATATGATGTCTGCAAGTCTACAACTATAAAATAAATGATTTTATTACGCATCATCATTTTATAAATTAATTTAACTTTTTTTTAATCATTTTAATTTTTAATTGAAGTTTTAATTTAGGCTATCATCAAAATTATAATTTAATTAATAATATTTTATATAAGAGAAATTAAGAACAACATTTTTTTTTTGGTAGATAACTCTTGCATAACATTCTTGTCTTAAAATATAATTCAGATTTTATATATAAGCGGTAAACATGATATCAAATTATATATAATTTTAGATTTATAATTGAATCCAAATTGATTTTTTTATACATTACTTGGTTCGTTTGATTGTTAACGAGATTAAAGAAATACTTAGATACTATTGTTTAAATTTCTTTGTTATCATGATTTTAAGTAAATATATTATTTTGCATAATAGATTAATATCGAGAGAAAAAAAAAATGAACACATTTTTTACTATAATATTATTTGTTTGCAGTTACACTTCATACTTATTTTATACAATTTAAAGTTTTTTTTTTTTTTTTTTTTTGAATTATAGAGTACTTTTTTACTATATTTTTTACTAGAGTACTGTTGTATTTATTAATATTTAATACGATTTATTTCCATTTTATAATGAGACCTACATTACATCAGTTGAAATAAAACTGTATTATAAAAATACTTTTTGATATTATCTCAATTAATATTTGCAAATCAAAAAAACAAATCAAGAAATGTTTAAAATAAATTTATTTTCATGTTTTATTCTTTAAACATATACTCTGAAAATATATAATGCGGTAATAAGTAAAATTGCATTGAAAATCAAATGAATAAAAAGGGTTTTCAAGAAACTGATAATTTGATAAAAAAAATATATATATATTTCTGTTTTCATATTTAATACCAAAAAAAAAAAAAAAAAAAAAAAAAAAAAGTAGAAAATAAATAAGTGCGATACTCTACTATAAAACTCGCAAATAATATTATACTTCAATTTGAGGAATACAAATAAGTGTTTTTGAGCATCAATACAATGTAAGACATAAATTATTATGCTCTTTCCCTTTGCGTATATAATAGAGAGTATATATAAAAATACAGTTATAAAATTAAAATCACGCTGCAAAAGAAATCATATATATATATATATATATATATATATATATATATACAGTATATATAAAAAAATCATACCCATCACGTGTAAAATTTCACATGACAAGAAACCTGATTGTCACTTCACTCATAACATATAATTTTATGTCACTACACAATAAAATCACGGTAAAAATAATATATTACGAAAGGTCGCAGGTTTTCAATATATTCAGCGATGTATAAATAAGAAACCATGGTAAAATATTATAAAATAAAGAAAAAAAAATAACAAAAGCTAAGTAGTGATGATAATTATTGACTAAAGGATATTGTTTATAGATATGGTCAGATGTTCAGATTGTATTGAAATTTGTTATTATTACTACTTTGACGTATATTTAGTATATATTGTAGAATTTTCCCTAATGTTATGATGAATATACGGATGGATGTTTGGGTATATAACATGGTGCTGACTTATTATGCATAACAAATCAAACGTACGTGTCATTTTTTGCATAATATATTTCTATATTTTATCGTAATGTTTCATACAGTCATCATGGATATACTCTGTTTTATTTTAATAATGCGGTGATAATGATTTACAATTTTTGTATAATAATAAAGACCTTGAATGTCTAGAAAAAAAAAAAAAAAAAAAAAAAAAAACGTACATTAAAGTCAGTACACTATATGCGGTTATATCAGATTTATGTAATATTATTATAAAAATATCTAAAACAGAACAGCATATTTTAGACACGTACCATATTATTAATTTAGATCAAAAGAATATTATGTTAAACACATTAAACGCCTTTATTTATATTAAATTGAAAAATTACCTTTTTCCTTTAATATGCAAATAATATTATATTATTTCTAAAGCACCGACCACAAAAAAGAGAAAAATATATTTTTTAAAAATTATAAATGATAATTTAAATTATTCAAAACTAACTGTTGCGGTAGTGCATATATAGAAAAAATTTATTAACTTTGGTATTCTTATCAGCAGTTTAATCTCACTGCATAATCCATTCATTAATATATACATTCTAGTTACCTCAACATATCGTTATAAAATTTAATTTCATTCGTAGAAGAAGAAAAATGAAAAAAAAAAAGCTATTAAGTACATAAAAATAGTTATTATTACCACTGGAGGGTTTACACATGCTTTATATAAGAACGTGACAATTAATGAGAACATTGGCACGCCTCGCTCCCTTGGATTTGAGATATGATTTCCGCTCATATACGTTCAACTTGCTTGATTTTTTGTTTCTTGCTTTTTACTCTGTTTTTTATTGTATAAATATATATACCCTATACGTAAGTTTTTTTTTTTTTTTTTTAAATAAAAATTAACTTTTATATACATCAAGAGCCAATTAGTGATCAGAATTATTTTTGCTGTCTGGTGATTATGCTATTAAAAAATATTATAGATATTAATTTTGAATTTTAATCGAATATATATATATATATATATTATATAAATTATATTATTTTATAATATCTTTCAGCAGTTCAATGTTTTAACTATAGTCCAATAGGAAAAATAATCGTTTTATTCTATTATAGTTTTGTTTTGTAATTATTGGCACGCACCAGTCACGCGTAAGATGATGCACGCATCATCAAACGCAATTTATACGCCACAAGCGCAATACATGACGTGGAGGACAAGGAGGAGAAAATAGTTATAAATACTTTTTCAACAAACTATGTATTGAGCTTTGATATTCAATCAATGTGTAAATCATCCAATACAGATACTTTCCACAAATTTCAATCAAAAAATTCGATTTATTTGCTACAGTTTTCCTCTCTCTCTCTCTCTCTCTCTCTCTCTCTCTCTCTCTCTCTCTCTCTCTCTCTCTCTCTCTCTCTCTCTCTCTCTCTCTCTCTCTCTCTCTCTCTCTCTCTCTCTCTCTTCAAGTGTCTTTGTTATTCCTTCATTTTACCAGAATTATAGAGTGACTCTACAATTACAATTATATTTTTCTATGTGACTCATACAATATCCAATCAAACTTTTGTATATATTTTTTTACAGTACACCGCGTGCCAATTTTACAACAATAAATGACATCTGAATACAATTTTATTATTGGGTTGTCGAGCTCTGATACAACATTTTTTTGTTTTGCTTTTTTATTGAGCTAGAATAATAAAAGTACCTAAACTTTATCCTTGTTATTTATACACATTATAAATTTTTATCTTGCTTCAGTAATTTTTATACTTAAAGATAGATGAATAACAACTTTAAAAAAAATATATATATATTGACCTTCTTTAGTAAATTATATACTTTCATGATGTGTCATTTAAAAAAAAAACATTATAAAACTAGATTTGTCATTTAAATTGTCACTTTTTGTTTATCAGAGAGTTAAGAGGAGCTCACAACATAAGGAAAACTAAATCTATCTTATATTTAATTATAAGTGAGCAACACGCAATAATAAAATAAGTGATGCTACACAACACACAAGTATATAGCCTAGAAGACTTCTCAGAATTTGTATCTCACACATGCATATATATATATATATATATATATATATATATATATATATATATATATATATATATATATATATATATATATATATATATATATATATATATATATATATATATGAAATGGTTTGTGATTCCTTCTTTCTTCGTTTTTTTTTTTTTTTTTCTGTTTTCTTTTTGTGGTAAAATGTTATTTATAATAATATATCTCTTGGTGGGCGCTGGTTTGCTCACTGGTCCGTAATTTGAAACATCAATTTATAAGAATTTTCCTGCAGAAATTTTCTATTTGAAAACAGTAGCCTTTCCTTTTTATCATGGTTTATTATTATTAATTTATTTATTGTCAAACCAAAAACAGGTTTACGCCCAATACATTGGCGGTACACACAGTACAGCTAGTACAATTAATTAATTAATTACAATTACGATTAAACAATTAAAATAACAAACATGCACTTACATTAAAATTGTATTACAGATTATGTATACAGTATAATAACATTACCATTGAGTTTCATTATTATTATACAGTAATACAAACTTTTTATTATATTATAGAAATTATTGAACATACTAACATTCAACATTTATGTTATTACATAATGCGGAATACTAACTTTAACATCGTAAAGCAGTATTTAGGTCTTTATCACACGGTGCAATATTTTCAATATGCAATAAATTTGATTTCTATACATGCAATTTTCATTTTTTTTTTAACCCATATTACATTTTAATGCAATTTATCAAGTAATGCATTGGCTCCTTGTAAATAAAAAGCCATATAAATGTCAATCATCTCTTTATTATAAATTTATTAATTAATTTAGGAGGTAAGAATTATTTTTAAGAAGATTTTTAAGAAGATTTTGATATATAATACTGCCACGTACTGTAACATATGTTAGTGAGATGTATATATAAAAATAAATTCCGTGCAAAAGGTAAATAACAGACCGTTAACATGAAACTTTATTGTAACAGGAATTAGACTGTAGCAGAAAAAGAAATCCTTTGCACATATAATTATGACTCTATACCATAATTTAAAGATTTAATATAGTTTTTGTAGAATGTTGGAAATATATTATGATGATTTAATACTTTAAGATGCACTTGAGCACCGATTTGTAACTCTTTATTATTTATGAAATAAAAATCATTACTTTTAGTTGTTACTATAAATTATTAGGTTATTTGAAATTACATTTTTAATTTAAATGTATAGGGTGTATATACAATGCATTCATTTAAAAGTCGACACCAGGTTGGATCACATATAGGCTGGTATGGAAAAAAAAACAAAACAACAATAACACATTTTGACAGTTTTAAAATACACGGTGGCTATATATTTTGGAGCATTGATGTAGGTTGAATTAGGTTTTCAAGTAGTATGTTAGAAAAATAATATTAAAAAAAAAAAAAAAAAAAAAAAAACAAACAAACTATTTTTCCAAAGAAAATAGCCAAAAACGACGTTTATCCTATGCTGAGCAATGTTATTCATCGCTCCAGTGTGGTGTAGAAGCGCATTCAGTATGATATCATGCGGATACACCCTATACGTATACTTAATGTTATACTTGTATTCTTTTTATATACATAATTATTTAAAAAAAAAATAAGCAGGGACGATTTTTTGTTATTATCAGAATTTATCAGAATGTATGATATAAATAGTGTTCTTCTTATCAACTACGTCTTTTCATCTAAACTGCAAACTCGTATTATATATTATACAATAAAATTTGATGGTGTGTGGTCTGAATATTATGTTATTAATATTATATATAATTTGCGATGCTATTTTTTTATACACATATTTTTATCAAGATATCATATCAAATAATTATACATGCTTATTTTGTAAATCAGGTAGATATATAAAAAAAAGTAGTTATATACTCAACTATTATTTTTATGTATTGCATAAATTACCGTAAAGCTTACAACCTTTAATTTCTGATGTACAGAGTATGTAATATTATACACGAGGAGAAAATGTAACTTGATCTAATTTAACATTCAAGCATTATCCTTAATTTCTTTATAGTGGATTGAACAATGTAAAATTGCTTTATTTATTATATTTTTTTTAATGTTTTTATTTTATATATATAAAAAGTCAATTTATTATTATTACTATTTTTTGCTAATTGCTATATTATATAGATTTATTTTTCAACATATTTATTTATAAGGATTGATAATTTTTTATTTATCAAGAAAGGAACTGTGGCCATGTGCAGAGGTTTCGCCTGCAAGTTTCCTTGGTTCGCCACCCGCACACCACATCCGCTACCGCCGCGTGGCACTTTTTTTTTTTTTTTTTTTTTTTTACGTCACGGGCTTCGCTTACTTACTGCTGCAAAAAGTTAGTCAAGAGAGACATATATACAGATGGACGGAACAGAAGGCAGTGAAGCACACTTCTCCTTCTCACTCCATAGGTGAGGGTCTAGGGTTCGTTTACTATGGAGAACATCTCTCTCTCTGTGATGATACTGAAATAGATATGGCTTCGATCATATGACGTCATTTTAATAACTTCCTCTGGGGCTGTTAACATAATACATATTATAATAATATATAGGTACATGTACTGCATGCTTCTTGTTACAAATAAGCCCACCTAATTTAAATAACATGAATCATTCATCTGAAACCATATTAAATAACAAGAATTTAGAGCCATTTACTGTATAGAAACTATATTCAACTCAAAAAACCTCAGTCGATTTAAATCGGGCATGCCTAAAGTATCGCCCATTGTCACATTTGAGGAGAAGGGGGGCGGCTGGGCGATACCGTAAAAGGTCGAACGGCAGGTAACTCAGGTTTTTTGAGTTGAATATAATATATAATTTAATAAAGTAAGTTATTAATATATATATATATATATATATATATATATATATATATATATATATATATATATATATAATACGTAGCTAAAATTCCAACATATAATATAGTATGATTAAAAGTTCATGTTAAAGATCTTCAGATTAAAGTAACTATAATATAACTGCATTCTTCTCAATATTTTTCCAAAGCCCAAATAATAAAATAAAAATGAAGGAAAAAGACATTCGAACAATTTAATTACAAAGACCTACTTAAATTTTGATTTCTTTCTTCGATTTGTTTTCTGTCTCCAAATAACAATATTTTCTATCAACTATTGTTTCTTTACTTTGAGGTGAAGAACAAAAATTAACTAAGTTAAATATAGTGTAAATTGAACATAACTTACATATAGTCACCACGTAATTCCACCAAAATAAACATAAGATCAAGCTATACGATCTTGATTTTTGTTTTCAATAGGCTGTATAAAATATATACAAAATTGAAAATATTATAATTGATTAACAGGGGTTTCACAAAGTCTGTAAGAAATATCTATATGCTAATAAAAACTATAAAAAAAAACTAAAGAATTTTTTATACATTAAATTAAGGGCATGAATTTAAAATATTTGAAAGTTAAAACAAAATTAAATTTGTTTTTGAGTGGTTTATTCACAATAAAGACTAAAAAAATGTCAGCTTTTGGCAAAATTCCATATGAAATTCCATTGAAGGATCTCAATTATTGTGCAAACATTATAAGCTCATGTAGCAAAGTGCAAGTAATTACCATACATTAATTGCGTCACAAATTGTGCTCCAACAGTGTGTAGCTGCTAATTGTCATGCATGTTCCAACTGTTATGCTTTATTAACGCAAGTGTTTTTTTTTTTTTTTTTTTTTTTTTTAAATTTATGAATAATGTATCAAGCTGCAGGTAATATTAGCTAAATACGGAATGTCGATGGAAAAAAAAAAACGGAAAAATAATAACACATTTTTAATGCTTGTAATAAGATTTGTAAAAAAAAAAAAGAAAAAAAAAATTTCTGCTACGATTGTTGTCATTTATATACTGCCTAAAATTATAACTTCACATTTCTTTTTTAATTGAAATAAGCCTTATTATCTCTGGAAAAAAGAACAACTGATTATAGTCTATTATAAATTATTAAATGCATAAATATTGGAAACAGAAAATCGAAACACATTTTTTCTTTTCATTATTATATTAATGGAGCGTCGTTATGGAGCACAATATGAAGTTATACTATTACCTTATATGGTAATTATAAAGCACTGTTCTACAAGGAGGCTTACAGTGTTATTTGTACAATGATCTTTTTAATGTTAAATTTGAACTCCAAGTAAGTGGTCAAATGTGACGCATCTTGCAGGGAAATCAAGCAATTTTATTTATTATTATTATTACTATTTTTTTTAGAAAAATACTTATGGAGTTCTTTCAAAAGCTGACAATCGTTGACGGATTATGATCCTATCAACCTTTTTTATTTTGTTTTAATTTTTAATTAAAATATCATTTAGGGGTGTTAATTTTATATATAGCAACCCCTGTTTTCTCTCTTTTTATTTCCATTTTTAATTTTCTTACTTTTTTTGCATTTGCATTTCTAACAGGCTTTCAGATTCAGAAAGGATTTTATTTCAAAACCACGTGAACACCCTGTACTTATGAACTGGAAATTATCTCGCGTCTCGTTTAAGGCGCCTAAAAAATAGGCAACTTTTTAAGCATTGTCGTACAGCAGGTGTAGAACCTCACAGGATAGAAAAAAAAAATCAATGACATTGGAAGTAACGAAAAATGTAAGAATTCTAAGAATAATCAAAATTAATTTTATCACAATATATATATAATATATTTTTTAATGCAATGATCTTTATTCTTGACTCAAAGTTTTTCAACTTTTGAACTTTTCCTTACAACACTGCGAGTTCGAGATTTTTTTTTCACAAGTGTCCCGCTTGCGACATCTAGTACTGAGAAGAATTAGTTTTTGATGCAATAACTGATACGTGCTGCCATCTAAACATAAGGGTCTATGCATTCATGTTAAAGTCGACGTCATGTTGGATAACTCAATAACATGGGTAGCATAGGACACAAAATCATTTTGCCAGTTTATGGTTTAAAAACACTATGCAACAGGGTTACCAACTATTTGAAACATGAAAAGAGGACAGGTTACCCTATACTGAGGGGGGGTGCAGGGGGGGACACCCCCCTGCCGGGGGTGCGGGGGTGTCCCCCGTAAGAAATTCTGAGAATTTTGGATTAAAATTCACAATTTGGTGCTATTTCTGGCCCCCATGTTTGAGTATTTTAATCTTATTTTAAAACCATTCATTTAACGTAAGATATGAATATTTTTATTAAATAATTAGGTCCAAAAAGATTAAAAAATATATAATGTAATTTGGAGGTTGTCGGTTAAAAAAAAAATCTTAAAAAATTTCTAGGCTTAAAACACGCCTATTATGCCTAGTATTTCTCATTTAAATTTCTCCAGAATCGGGCAGAGATTAAGTGTTCTCAAAAATTTAAAAAAATAAATAATAATAATAACTTTTTCTCCTCATTAGCGTAATGTTAAATTAGGGGACCCTTAGCTTTCCTTGAGCGTTAAACCAATAAAGCCTAGGACAGCCGTCATTCTTATCCCCTTTTCTTAGCGCAGCGATAAGAGCTTGGACAATGCTAACTTTATGGACGCTATCGCAGGGGTGGGATAAGAATTGCGATAAGAAACGACCGCTGTCCTGCCCTTAAGCTCCATTATTCAATATTTCAAGTTTGTTTGTTTGTTTGTTTGTTTGTTTGTTTTTTTTTTTGAGCAGTTGAGGAATTTTTAATTACTTTTTAAAGTTGTGATGAGAGAGGGGATAAAAATTTGTGGCCAATATACTTAATTTTTTAGTTATTAGAATGTACAAAATATTTAAAAATATTTAAATTTATAAACATTTGAAGGGAAAAAAAAAGATATATAGAGAGAGAATTAAAAATTGAGCAATACTATATATCAGATTTTTTTCTCAGGATCTAATTATCATAAAATAATGTTTATTTCTAAAATTTTCTTTTTTTATTTTATGTTTCAATCATTGTGTTTTTGGCAATACCTATAAAGCTATTTATGAAGAAACTTTAATTTTTTAGTTTAAACTACCTGGGCCACAAAATAATTACGTGCTATTTTTATTAGAAAAGAGATGCAATTTTTTTTAATCATCCCGTGTGTCCTGCACCCTGAACAGATAAATCTAGAGATGGAACTTGAAAAAAAAATTATCCAGGAATTTCAGAAAATGGCATCAAAATGATGCCATACATATGGTATAAAATATGGTACAAAATAACCCCCAAGTCAATATTTCTCAGACGGTTTCCTGTTTTTCAATCAATTTTACTATCGCAGCTAGTTTTTTCATTTAATAAGTATATTTTTTGTTAAATTTCTGTTCGTTTCATTTCCCCCATAAAAAAAGTAAACATTAAAATTGTGACAGGAACATCAAATCATTTGCTAGCACTTAATTAGTATATTGTTGGTCTTTAGGTGTGCTTATATTTTCTAACTAACTTTTTTTTTTAAATAAAATAAATTAAATGCATTTTAGAGAAGTTGCGCAAAGTTTTGCTCGCCGCAGGCGAAAGAAATTTTTTGAATTTTCCTTAAATTTTTTCTACTAAATTAACTTTTTGTTGTCCTCTTTTTGAAGGCCAAAAAGAGGACAGTCCTTGTCCTTTTTGGTACTTGAGAGGACAGAGGACAAAAGCCCGAAAAAGAGGATGTCCTCTTAAAAAGAGGACAGTTGGTAACCCTGCTATGCAATATTTTTGAGAGCATTGATGCTGTAATATGTTAAATTAGTATCTCAAGTATGTGAGAAAAATAACAATTAGCAAAAAATTAACCAATTTCCCAAAGAAAATTGGCTTATAAATGAAGTTTGTCCTATGCTGAGCAATGTTATTCACTACTCCAGTATGGCCTCCAAGCGCAATAAATATGACATCATATGCGCATACACCCTATATAGGACCATGCATACCATGGACCATGGTATAGGTATATCGTAATATCGTGGTAGTATTGCGCGCTAGCGCCATGTTTGGGTAGGAAACTATATTACTCGTATCATAACATGAAATAAATATTATTTTTGGCTTAAAGCTCATTCCCTATTCTTTATCAAAGTAGCAAAATATATATATATTATATTTTTTTTTTAAATAATGGATATAGGAGCAGTTATATATCTATCAGTCAAACCGTAGTTTTAAATTTTCTTTTTTAAATTAAATAAATTATGAATAATTAATTATTTAATCTACGGATCAGTTTTTTTTACTGCTTACATAATATGGCGTCGATTTCCGTGCTCAAATCAATGAAAGCAACCACTCAATTCTGCTGTCCTGAAAGGTGACTGCATGCAATATATAATCTAATCATAAACAAAAATCTAATATTATTGTATTATCCCAGAAATCTCAAGGATCTCTGCCCATAGTATCCTGAGACAATCTTTCATTTATCTTATTCAAATTCATATCCAAAAGAATTTACGACCTGCACAATAACTTTTTTTTTTTTAAAGATTACCAATAATTTACTATTGCTATACCTGTTTTGCATTAATAGTTGTAATAAAGGAATATATTATAATATATTTTGCCTTTATTTTGGATAGCATAATTTAAATTAAATGCTTACGATAATATATATTAATTCAGGGAAAAAATAAGTAGGAAACAAAAATAATATATATTGCATATATATTTTTTTTATTGGTTTTGCCAATTTGTGACTCACATTATTCATACAATATAATAAGAAAAGTACAAATTGTGCTTTGCTGTTAAGTTTGACTTAGAGGTTATCAGATAAAATTATTAAAAAAGAACAGAGAAGACAATTTATGTGAGAAACATAGGTCTATACAAAAAATACAATAAATTTTTTTAGGCAATTCTAGAATTACACATACACTTTTGAGTGTGGCAAGACTTTCAGACATTAAGGTTTTGGAAAATACTGAATACAATGATACTGAATTAAATGCACATTTACATGTCTGGATAAAATGAAGAACTTAAAAAGTATCAGATTGCTGGAACCTAGTTCTCGTCTACCTCAGCCTCTGGCTCCTCATCAAACTCTGCATCTTCATCAGCAGTGGCTTCCTGGTATTGTTGGTACTCGGAGACCAAGTCGTTCATGTTGCTCTCAGCCTCAGTGAACTCCATCTCGTCCATACCCTCACCAGTGTACCAATGCAAGAAAGCCTTACGACGGAACATAGCAGTGAACTGCTCGGAGATACGCTTGAACAGCTCCTGGATGGCAGTGGAGTTTCCAATGAAAGTGGCTGACATCTTAAGACCACGAGGAGGAATGTCGCATACTGCAGTCTTCACATTGTTGGGGATCCATTCAACGAAGTAGCTGCTATTCTTATTTTGAATATTGAGCATTTGCTCGTCCACCTCCTTCATCGACATACGTCCACGGAACACAGCAGCAACAGTAAGGTAACGTCCATGACGTGGGTCACAAGCAGCCATCATGTTCTTGGCATCAAACATTTGCTGGGTCAGCTCGGGAACAGTGAGGGCACGATATTGTTGGCTTCCACGAGAGGTCAGAGGAGCAAAGCCAGGCATGAAGAAGTGAAGACGAGGGAAGGGTACCATGTTGACAGCAAGTTTACGAAGATCAGCGTTCAGCTGTCCAGGGAAACGAAGGCAAGTAGTTACACCGGACATGGTCAAGGACACGAGATGGTTAAGGTCGCCATATGTAGGAGTTGTCAATTTGAGTGTGCGGAAGCAAATATCATACAGAGCTTCGTTGTCAATGCAGTAAGTTTCATCTGTATTTTCTACAAGTTGGTGAACTGAGAGGGTGGCATTGTAAGGCTCGACTACAGTATCTGATACTTTGGGGGAGGGGACAACTGAGTAAGTGTTCATAATACGGTCTGGGTACTCTTCTCTGATCTTGGAGATGAGGAGAGTTCCCATGCCGGAGCCGGTACCACCTCCCAAAGAGTGGGTAAGCTGGAATCCTTGAAGACAGTCGCAACTCTCAGCTTCTTTTCTAACAACATCGAGGACTGAATCTACGAGTTCAGCTCCTTCTGTGTAATGTCCCTTAGCCCAGTTGTTGCCAGCACCACTCTGTCCAAATACAAAGTTGTCAGGTCGGAAGATTTGTCCAAAGGGTCCAGAGCGCACAGAGTCCATTGTGCCTGGTTCCAGGTCGACGAGGATTGCACGAGGCACATATTTGCCACCTGATGCCTCATTGTAGTAGACATTGATGCGTTCTAACTGTAGTTCGGAGTCTCCATGGTATGTGCCAGTGGGGTCGATGCCGTGCTCATCAGAGATAATTTCCCAGAACTGTAACATAGTTAAAACAGTTTATTAGCAAAATACAAAAACGTATAACTGCATCTGGCCGTTAAATTTTAAACAAAAAATAAACATAATAAAATATTTAATTAACTAAAGCTGTAATTTTTTTATAAAAACACAATTTTTTTAAGCATACTAATGCTATGTATTGAAATTCAGTGTTATTTGAAAAAGTAACCACTATCAATATAAATTATTATATTTAATCTATAGAATGATAATAATGGATTATTTTTAATTAGAATTCACAAAAAGTGCACTTGCACGTTCCTCTTAAAATTTGTACTACGCATTGAACTCCAGCCGGAGTTCAATCGGGCAGGAGAGTTGCCTATCCACTACAGTAACCCCAGGCAACTACCTCATACTAAGGTACTTCATGCATATAGAACACATTAGACAAGTTTTAGATTATGAACCTTAATTACGGGTTAATTGAGAACCACTAAAAGATGGATCATCTCATCTTTGAAGCTATTTTGGAATAGGCATTTTTAAAAATTGTTTATTTTATTAGTAACGAGAACCAATCAATGATTTAGTTCCCTAATGATACTTCAATTATTATTTTATATAACAATGCCGAAATATTAGCAAAACCATAGCTGTCTGCTCTGCAGGACATTATTGATCTTCTAAAGTGGGTGTGGCAAGCACACGCCCCTTTCGACTCCAGCTAAACTATCTAGGTTTTCTATGCAGTAATTTTCTTGTGTTGCACCAAAGATAAATTATTATTCTCGTTTACTTGAGTTCCACTAAACACTATATGATATCAACCAATATGTATTCATTGAAAATGGAAAAATTGATGCATGCATGCATAAAAACATGCAAATGAGAAAAATTATAAGGTACATTTGTACATATGTTTTTATGCTAATACTAATTTTTTAACTTGATATTTTTGTTCCATAGGCAGGCAGAAGGAAAAAAATTTAGAGACGAACTACCGACTAACCATTTAATTCAAATTTACATGTAAGAGGTCCTTGATAGAATGTAAAAAATACAGTTAATTGCTGGGAAAATATTAATATAAAATAATCTTTCTTTTTTAAATAAGACATATCTATACGAATTGCCAATACTGTATATTATTTAACTTTATTTCATCTTCAAAGTCTATTTTACCGTAGACTGTGTAATATATGTTTCAAAATGAACGTAAATGACACAGATTATGAGATACATTATATTATATCAAGGAGTTGTAATAATCGAACCCCTTGAGCTGTGTAATATAAAAAGATAATATGTATATGTGCTCATTCTTTCAGAAGTAAAGTTCTCAAACGCACAATGTGCAATATCTTCACAAGCCCTAGGATAAAACTATATATCACACATTGCCATTGCCGTTCCCTTTTTATTGGTCGAGGTTATCGGTTTAAAAAATACTTAAAAAATTACTATGTCTTAAAACACGTAAAAGTATGTGTAGTATTTCTCATTTAAATTTCTCCAAAATCGGTGGAGTAGTTTTCTCAAAAATCTCAAAAAACGTGTTTTTCCCCATAAGCGTAATGTTAAATTAGGGGACCCTTAGCTTTCCCCGCATCTCCCCGCGCGCTAAACCGATAACCTCCATTTTAGGATCATGCAATCCAAAATTTGCTGTGCCATGATTAAAATTTATACACATGCAAAAGTATGAAATAAAAACGTACAGAGATGCATACAAATGATAATGAAAATAGCTAAATATCACAAAATGTGGTTAACATGCTGCAATTATAACGGGTGTGCTGTGACTTTCGAAGCTTTAGCATCAAAATGTTCTGGAAAACCCATAATCCCGCGTTGGATAACGAATATTTTCAGCCAAGAAAAATACGACCTCCACAAGAATCACTCTACAAATAACACGTATGTACAACGCTTCAGAAACAACGCATAATTTCAGTAAATTACACAATAAAAAACATTAGACACAAAGAATATGAATACATTTTGTATGTATAATAAAATCTATGTACCCATGACCCATGCCCATGACCATGAGGTAGAGAGCAATCGACCGTTACAAAATAAAAAATATCAGACAAATGGAGAAGTTTAGCAGATCACAAAGTTTTCTTTATATTTATGCACATAATTACCTTTGCTCCAATCTGGTTTCCACACTGTCCAGCTTGAATGTGAACAATCTCCCTCATATTTATATTAGAGTGTGTAAAAGTCAAATAAATTTAATTTTCCTTTGTCTATATATTATAAGAGCTATCTGTTCAACGACCAGCCTACTCGACTCTTTGCTGACGAATGTCCAACTGACAATTTTCTTGCCGCTCCTCGCGATTTACGTTACTTTGCGCGTCATGAAAGCGACATCTGATTGGACGTTCAACATTTTAAATGAGATCATTGGCTATGAAGTTACCATAGCAACCAATAAGATTTGCGCACAAGTTTAAAAAAAGTTTAAATGTTCAAAAGTATCGATCTCGTGTCTCATATTTTCTTTTTTTATAATATATAATTATTTATTTATTATTTTAGTGCATATTATTATTTACTCTCTTTAATAGATATTTTCTAAGTAAGTTATTAGCTATGTATTAGTTAACGAATAAAAAAAAAAAAAAAAAAATCAAACAAAAAAGTTATAAATGCTGCAGTCTGCACTGCCACTGCAGTAAAAAAGAAGAAAAAAAAAATGAAGATATAAATACATAAAATAAATACATGATCGATAATGTTATGCTTCCTGTTAGGTCATAAGAGTCATAACTGACAGGATTTTTCCTTAAGGGGGAGTAGGGTACCGACCTTATCTCAAAAACTAGAATTGTTTTGGGTCTAAATTTTGGTGTCATTGTGTTATAGTTAAAGGTCACACCTAGCCTGCACCTAGCCGCGATAAAAATTTCATGATGTTTGACCGTCCCGAAAAAAAGAAAAAAAAATGAAATTAACAGTGGGTGGGCTTAAAATTTCAAAAAATCATATAAAATTAATTTGCTCGGTAACCCCCCAAAATTTTTATATATTTGAGAAAAGTTTGAGTCTAATGGCCAACGTCGGTCCCCTACAAGAAAGTGGTCCCCATACTCCCTTAAAGTATATTTGTTATTGATTTATAAATATGATTAAAGGTGCAAATTTGCTTATCAACATAGCACAACCACTACAAATTAAAACTTTTCAATGCAATATAAAAATTTAATAATATATGTTATGATTATCAATAATTAATCATCTTTTTGCATTTTAGATAGGAATAAAGATTTGTACAGAAATATATATAAAATGTTCAGGCTTAAGAATTAAGATTGTGTAATTAAATCGGTATGCCTTCTACACACTTTAAATATTAAAAATGTATCTTTGCATTTTCAAACAAGAAAGAAAGAATAATAATAATAAAAAAAAGAGGACAAGATTCCATAAATGGAAGTAAAATGAATGTTAGGCAACTTTTTCTTGCGGCCTATATACTCTCTGTATAGAGAATTAAAAAAAAAAAAAAGAAAAAAAAAAACATGCATGATGTCATATAATAAACTTGAGGGCATTTAAATAACCAGCACAACTATAGCCACTTGCTACCGAAGGAAAAAAGAAGAAAAAAAAAGTCTCCACACACAATTTAAATGTCCATTCATCATGTATAAAACCCACATGCAATTATATTTATTATAATGGTTAAAGAGCAAAAGTAAAGATTTCTCACACCTATTCAAGCTGCTACTTTATGAAGAACAAATACCTAAAATATCCTTACTACAATTACATATCTAATTATTAATTAATCCATTTAAAAAAAATGTATATTATTTGCATTTTTATTTTTAGTTTAAAATTTGTGAGCTACATTTTGCTGAGTTTTAGGCTTTCAATGTATTTTGATAGGGTGTCAATAAACATAAACATACAAAATAATTGTAAAATTTCTAATTTATTTTGCAAAAAATGTTACATGGTAGACAACAAACATATAAAATTATAAACATTCTATGCATAAAAAGCAAAGGGTCAAAATCAGTCTTGCATCGAAAAATAATATTAGGAATGTCAATTTAATTTCAAAATTGGGGCAAAGGAGCAAAAAAAATTATTAGGGATGTATTTTTTTTTTTAAGTTTTAGAGCATCAATGTAAGAAAATATTGTGAGACGTTGATTTTTCTTTTAGTTTTCATCCATATCAGCTTCAGGTTCCTCGTCGAATTCAGCATCATCATCAGCAGTGGCTTCCTGGTATTGTTGGTACTCGGAGACCAAGTCGTTCATGTTGCTCTCAGCCTCAGTGAACTCCATCTCGTCCATACCCTCACCAGTGTACCAATGCAAGAAAGCCTTACGACGGAACATAGCAGTAAATTGCTCGCCAATACGCTTGAACAGCTCCTGGATAGCGGTAGAGTTTCCAATGAAAGTGGCTGACATCTTAAGACCACGAGGAGGAATGTCGCACACTGCAGTCTTCACATTGTTGGGGATCCATTCAACGAAGTAGCTGCTGTTCTTATTTTGAATATTGAGCATTTGCTCATCCACCTCCTTCATTGACATACGTCCACGGAACACAGCAGCAACAGTAAGGTAACGTCCATGACGTGGGTCACAAGCAGCCATCATGTTCTTGGCATCAAACATTTGCTGGGTCAGCTCGGGAACAGTGAGGGCACGATATTGTTGGCTTCCACGAGAGGTCAGAGGAGCAAAGCCAGGCATGAAGAAGTGAAGACGAGGGAAGGGTACCATGTTGACAGCAAGTTTACGAAGATCAGCGTTCAGCTGTCCAGGGAAACGAAGGCAAGTAGTTACACCAGACATGGTTAAGGACACAAGATGGTTAAGGTCACCATAGGTAGGTGTGGAGAGCTTAAGAGTACGGAAGCAAATATCATACAGAGCTTCGTTGTCAATGCAGTAAGTTTCATCTGTATTTTCTACGAGTTGGTGAACTGAGAGGGTGGCATTGTAAGGCTCGACTACAGTATCTGATACTTTGGGGGAGGGGACAACTGAGTAAGTATTCATAATACGGTCAGGGTACTCTTCTCTGATCTTGGAGATGAGGAGAGTTCCCATGCCGGAGCCGGTACCACCTCCCAAAGAGTGGGTAAGCTGGAATCCTTGAAGACAGTCGCAACTCTCAGCTTCTTTTCTAACAACATCGAGGACTGAATCTACGAGTTCAGCTCCTTCTGTGTAATGTCCCTTAGCCCAGTTGTTGCCAGCACCACTCTGTCCAAATACAAAGTTGTCAGGTCGGAAGATCTGTCCATATGGCCCAGAGCGCACAGCATCCATAGTTCCAGGCTCTAAGTCAACAAGAATTGCGCGAGGTACGTATTTTGCTCCTGATGCCTCATTGTAGTACACATCAATGCGCTCCAATTGAAGTTCGGAGTCTCCATGGTATGTGCCAGTGGGGTCGATGCCGTGCTCATCAGAGATGATTTCCCAGAACTGTAACACAAGAAAGGAATACAAAATTAGAATTGACGAGAATTAAAATAAAATAAATTAATTTTTTTTATTTGATAGGTATCATGCTAAGTTTAATAATTAATGATTAGTTATAATAAAATTGATGTAGGACAATATTAACCAATATGTAAAGAAAATGGGTAAAATTCTTTACATTTTTTTTGTTAATTGTTAATATCCAATTTCAATTTTATTCACTTTATTTACATGAAAGTATGGTCAATATAATATAAAATGCAATCAGTCTTACATGTGTTGAACGCTATTGTGAAATACGTCTGGTAGTCGCCAGACGACATTGAACACCACCGCATTACTGGAGTGTACAATATGTGATGTAATTTTTCTGTGTAATCGTGACATCATTTGTCGCTAACGTAATGCAGGTATTTAAACTTTTGTGCATGCATATACATAACGCGAACCGCAATAAGCACACTGGCTAATATTATGAATGACGTAAGCCGCTTATTTCTGATAACAATGTCTCCTTTTATAGGCATATGTTACTTGAACGTTAATTAAAATAAATGAGACGCGAGAATGAATATTTAAATTTTAAATACTTTGTCATGTTAATTAATTGTATAATTTAAAATAAAGGAAAAAATATATATTTATTTATAAACAATGGATTAATTATGAAGTGTTTCCTTAATGGATTTATTTTTCTCGTAATAAAATAAGAAATTGGTTAAGGTTACTATATCATATTATAAATGAAAATTAAAAATATTGAAATCGAATAAGAATTTCAATGTTTTTTTTTTTTTTTTTTTAATAAGTTTTATAAAATTTACAATATTACATTTAATTCTTTGTTTAAAAGCTGCAAGTTATTTTGTGAGATTTTTTTTTTCATTGAATTCTCTAATTAAAATTACTAATAAAAAAAAATTCAGCGTAAATAAAAGGTTTCACACGGAGAACGCACAATGGTGCTCACGGCATCTTAAGTTATCCAACGAGGCAGGCAGAGCGACGAATTTTCCTCGGTTCGTGGCCGGACAATCACCTCTCTATAAACACGCCTAACATTGGCTCTACCACGACTTTACTTTTCTCAAGGATATATTCCGTGCAATAAAAAAAAAATAAAAAAAATCTCTGTTTGCTTTTACATGGTTAAAACACAGCCTGTCATACATGCATGACAGAACGTCGACGAGTTGTGACGTAAAATATTAATTAAAATTATATAAAGCGTAAAGTTTTTTTTTTTTTTTTTTTGCAAATAAAAAAAAAATACGAAAAAAAAATATTTGTGTCTTCTCGACAGTTTGATATCGTTTCAGAAAGTATATAAGAAAATATTCTTGCTTGACGACAAAAATGGTTATGGAAAAAAAAAAAAAACAGTTTTATTCTCCTGCATATTTAAGATGCCTGGGATGACGCCAGACAGGATATCAAATGTACTATTACAAGTTGCATGTTAAATATAAATTTAAGTTTCATGGTTACGTATGCGTATAAAATCTATAGATGACTATTATTATATAACATGGAAGTTAATAGCTCAAGCTTGTAATTCATTTCTGTTCAATACATACTAAACATACATATTATGTTATACATAATAATAATAATAAAATTTCCCCCTCGATATTAAATTGTATTTATGTTTTACATGTGACAAATGAAATGTTTTAATACATAATGCGTATTATATTAATCATATACGCGTCAATGCGCCGGTCTCGCGCATGGTACCACCAAGCAATTACGTGAACTGAATTATTATTGGTTGATCTTAATTAACCCCTATTCTTTTATCCAATAAAATATTATAATATACTATACAGCTATATAGTTATGCAATTTAGAATATCATTAAATTCTATTATACTTTCTTATGAATGAATATTTTATTATGCCACGTAGTACATAATAAATGATATAAGATTTTAAATATTTAAAATTTACTTTACTGAATTGTTAAGTTTAATATATTATTTATTATGAGATTGAAATTATTTGAAAATATTTTACCTTAGCTCCAATCTGGTTGCCGCACTGGCCTGCTTGTAGATGAACGATCTCCCTCATTTTTCTAAGATAGTATGTTTTAAGAGGTATTCTCTCTTTAGCTTCTCAGTCGCAAGTGAGCAATTGAAATTTTAAAATTGCGGTCTAAAGGCGCGAACACCGCTGGAGGGGTGACGTGGGGGAAGCCAATGGGATGAGGGGAAATAGAAAATAGCCATACAGTCCACCAATCAATGAAGACTTCTTTGCCCGGTTTGAGAATGTGGGATGAAAATCTTATTTTATTTAAATTTTTGTCCTTGTGACGTGTCAAAAAAAGAAAAAAAGAGGAGAAAAAAAAAAAAAAAAAAAGCTAACTCCCATCTCCCATCATGGTTTTGGTTACGGTTATACTGTAAAAAACAATAGGTGTAAATTCATATTTTCATGTATAAAGTATATAATTTAAAATAATGATTTATCGAACACAACAGGTTGATTTTCATTATCATATTAAAACAATAAAATAAATTTCACGATTTAAAAAAAAAAAAAAAAAGACGTGACCTTTTTTAATATAACATAATCGTTTTCTTTAGGACACAAAATAAAAAAGACGTGTACCTGATGTTCTAAAAAAAAAAAAAAAAAAACTAATAGGGTGCGATTCATTAAAGCACTTTGGTCACCTGATCACCTTAGAATTCTTAACTTTTGGATAAAAAAAAATCCTAGGGTCTTAGGATTCCTACAGCCTAGCTGAAGTGATTTGATAAATCACAACCCTATAAGTCCGTGGGATATTCAAAGCATTCATAGTTAAGGTAATTCTAATACCTTTAAAAGACCACAGTACTTTGATGAATCCATCATACTGCAAGAAAAAATAGCTATATTAAATCATTGCCATGATTAGATCAGGATTTTTTTTAATCATAATTTTTTTTTTATCAGAGGTATAACAAATATAATGATCTTATCGTGAATTGACCAATAATAGAGTTAGTTTATGACGAACAAATTTGCATATGATTATAGCTTTATTATAATAATATTCTTATTATTATTTTTCTCGCAAGTATGGACTTTCTCGGATCGAAAGATGACTCATACACAGCGACGCAAGCAAAAGCCACAGAGTTGCCTGCCTGCCTGCCTGCCGGTTTACTGCAGTATGGTGATGTCATTACTCGTAATATCAATACTATACTGTAGGCGTCAACATTACGATCTTTATTTTTCTCTCTATCTCGTCTCCAACAGATGTATTTAATCGATCATAATTGCTTATTACATTGCTATAATGTCAACATACTTTAATTAAAAAATTAATTGTAATTAATGACAAATAATATAACTAAAAATTTAAAACATATTATATCATACATATAGGTTAAATTCTAAAAAATTAAATATTAATGTAGATTAATTAAAAATACTTAATTAATTTTCTTAGAAATCAGATACCATAATATTATTTATAATGTAAATTGAAAAAGTTCAGGGCATTGACTGAGATAAAGGAGATTTAACCTACATGCCTTATAGGGCTCATCTGGCTATAAAAATCGACTCTAACTAAAGTTATCGAAACAAGTATTATAAAGAGAAGGTGGCTATCTATAGTAAAGCATGAGCATTTGGTTTTTAGCTTTGAGAGAAAGCCCAGCACACTGAGTATAGTTACTAACAGACTATAAGACAAGTGGCACCGGTTGGTTTTCTTGAGGTATATTACGGTGGTACCGGCTTCAAGCAGCAGACAATTTTTACACCGCTCCATGAACTCTATACCAGCCAGCCAAGTCAGCCGCTATTTTACTTACCTACCATCTGCTCGATAAAAATAGCATTTCCGTTCATCATACACTTGAAAAATTTACAAGAATGAATTTTTTATGATCCTCGACAAAAAAAAAAATGTAATATTTGGAATAATTTATATTTAATTACAAGCAAAATTACCATGAAATCAAAATTTAAAAGGCCAGTCCTCTTAAAGCAAAGATAATATAATCAACGTGTAAGAGAAGACATATTAAAAGCAAATACCTCAAATACTTGTTTGGATTTTACATTCCTAATATTTTAAATTACAAAAATTAAAACCTTTCTCAAATTATTAAATAGAAGGCATAGAACCATATACGTAGAAAACTTTAAAGGCTATATACAATAATTATTTAATAACATATTGTTTAATGAAATATGAGGCGCCTATGTAAAAGTAAATAATTTGCATATTATTTACTTACAAGAATAAGTAGCAAATTTCATTCCTCTCCATTAAAAAAAAAACTCGTTTATTCTCACTCTATTTAGCACACTCATAATTAACATTCATGAGAAATTGATGCTTGTTAATTGATACGCTATACAAATTACAAATTATGATATGTGAATGTGAGAGTCCAATAACGTATTGTTTATAATATATTTCTTCTTTACACATATGGTTCATCTTTCTCAAATAATTTCTCACGCACTATAATTCTTCTTCTTTACGTTTTTCTACAATCGATCTTTATAATAAAAACTACTTCCTATATACAATGATATTCAAACTTAAAGGGTCTTAATGGTGGTTTTTTCTATTGCCATGAATAGGGTCAGATTTTGACTGATTGTAACCACGCAAACTTTGCATTTCTTTTTTTGTCTTAAAAAAAAAAAAAAAAAGAAAAAAAAATGCAAGCAATGTCCTAAATATAATATATTATTACTATGGATTTGATATGATTTTTATGTATCAAATATTTTCTATATAATGTTAAAGATAATCATCCCTTAGGGTTCTTATTTATATATAATTGCCCTTAATTATTTTTTTATTTTTTCAATTACATTTTTTTTATCACACTTACTCACTTTTAAGAATATTTAATTTGCAATTTAAAATTAAAATTACACACCATATGTGCGAATTAAAACCTTTCATCTTTCTACCATATACGGTGAAGACATTTATTACTACAGGTTATGCATTATATATAAGAAATTACAAACGGTAAAATGACGACACCATGTTTTTTAAAACGTATCTTTTCCTTGTTTATTTATATAGTAAAATATTCAAATATCTCTGAATGTCATGATAGTATCACATTTAAGTACGACAATAGCAAAAGAAGCTACTTTCATCATTGTCTTTTATATGTCACATGATATAGGCTTTTTAAAGTTCTTTATTTTATTACACATTATAAATAGCAAGTAGTAAAAAGAAATGAGGTAATGCTTTAGATGTTGCCATATCGCATGGAGATTCAAAGGAAAATACTATAAGTCGAGTTGCAATAATATAATGAGCTGTGCTTTATTATAGCTTCTTAATTGAGGGTGTTTTTCATTACATCATATTGCTATATAATTAAAGAGTTTAAAAAAAAATTGATAAATGAATGTTGATGAGGGAAGTGTCAGTCAAACACATATTACGTATAGTGTTTTATAATCATATATTTACGTACTATATTATACAGATAAAAACATTATGAAATATGATAACATAAACTGCATTAATGCAGTTCATTATTTCCTGTATAGAATGCAATTGTTTTATATTATACTTAATTTTTTTAAATTATAAAAGTTATTAAACGCAACCTTTTTTCGAAAACAAAAAAAATATGGGGCCAAGTAAAATAAATTAAAACAGTGCACTTTCCCAAATACTATATTGGAAAATCTTGATGTGATGTCATTCTTATTGACCTTAAATCTTAACTAATCTGAATCAAATAAATATCGAGCGTATTACACCTACTATACATCGATTCAAATGATAGATGTTAACAATAATTATGCCTAGAACAATAATTCAAGGTAAAAAATATATATTAAACTATAGTTAACCCACGTTTATAGATTATGCCCTCCTTGATGATTTTTTTTTTTTTTTTTTTTTTTGTTGCTTTAATTCTAAAAAGGTGTGGCAATTTTAAAACGCCTCTTCATCTTCAATAATGTTACGTCACATTATATATCAGTCTATAACTTTTCTTTGATATGATCCTTGAGATCTATCCATCCTACTATACTATATATCTCTACTAAACATTATAATGCAGCCTCTTTTCTTTTCATTCTTCCTTCCTGCCTTTGTCATTTAAAAAGGGAGCGAACAAGATGTATGATTTTTTAGACACACCTAAAATACTATTTGAAATAGATATTATTGTACATAAACGTAGAGTATGTACTCTCTCATATGTTAACATACATGATATATTATAACAACCCCTCTATGTGTTTTGTTTTTTTACCGACCTATATTTAGTTTAACACTGACTAAATAGCTTATTAAATCAACCTTGTCTCAATGGCTTCCGTGCAACCGCTGTCGTTAGTATTGTATGTTTTTATTATTTGCTGTACATGCCATATATAAAGAATAAGGCATTATATTATTATGTATTTACTAGTGTAATGCAAGTGGTAAATTAGATGACGTCATTTTTTATTATACCATAATATAAAAATAGTTTCCAAGATTTTTACTATCAACCTGATCTATTATTTTATGATCATAATAATAATATGTGCTTCAATTTATTTACAAAAAAGTTATATTTTATATATAATTTTCTTTTTTATAATCTAATTTTTAGAAGCAATTAAAACATGACTTTTTTATGTCAATTCGGGATTGACGTTTTTTTTTTTATTATTATTATTATAATATTTGATTATTTATTACTATTATTATAATTATTATTTTTAAATAATTTAGGGCAAATACGAGCAAAATATTATTGAGAAAATAGCGCTATGTAAACGTCTTAAAGGCATACAAAACATGAAACAACATGCAGCCATAGCATGTTCTTTTTAATCATTAAACACAAAATGGGATTTACAAAACTGATGATACTTTTTAACAGAATGTAATTAATGTGCCCCCCCAAGAGAGCGTGAAAAAACTGTAAAGTATGCAATTTGCGTGAATATTTCTATTTATGACGTCAGAAACATGAAAAAACTAGCATGAAACTGTTGTGCGGGTTGCATAGATTGAAATTTTCTGATCACTGCTACGGCGCTACAATTGGGTTTTTGAGACCAATTAATGTTTTTTATGTAAGTCCCATCAAGTATTTTGTGTTGTAAATGCTTATTCATGTTGTCTATGCCTTTAATAAAATTTTATTTGGGAAGTATTGATTTCATATAATTTATTTTGCTATGATAAAAATCGCGTCGTCAGCGTATCGTGCAGCGTATCTCTAATCATTATTTAATTTTTACAAATATAATGTGTATTATTTAAGTTACATTACAAAAATATATATTATTTAACATTTTACTCTTGATTTATGAGAAACTCTGCGCAAAGTTTTACGACAGAAATTTTTTTTCCAAGTAAAAATACAAAGTACCAGAAAGTCAACATGAAAATATATTTATCTGGTAAAAATAAATTTATTGTTATAGTGAATATTGCATCAAGCAAATTACCAGTTTTTAATACATCGTCTCTAAAATTTGCTATATTTATCATCGTATATTTTAACAGAAAAATTCATAACACAAAGTGACTACTTTTGTTACATAAAAACCTGCTGACGAATTTTTTATTTGGAACTATATAACACATAAAATTAAATTACATGCCGCAGTACGCAAACTGCTGCATTTTTTTTTTTTTTTTTTTTTTTTTTTTTTTTGTAAATTATTTTTACATCCTTATAAGACGAGAAATTCAAGTTAACTTTGTATTCATCCCGTGATTCCGAGCTAAAATTGTTGTTTGACACTAAACGTGTAGACTAGGAAATGTTAAAATTTCAAATCCTATTTTTGTAATTTGAGGTATATAACTGTGATTTTTTCCCTAATGAATAATAATAAAAATATATTGTGTACTTTTAAGTTGATGTTTCAGATAAATCAACATTTTAATCAAAAAAGAGAGCAAGGTTTTGCATGAAACCACAAATGAGATATAAATTACTTTTTCATGTTAATTAAATGCTATATAAAATGTATAATATTACTATAATATAGCAATCACCAGTTACAATTTATAATGTAGGTTTTAATTGTTACCGTTATCATTTACAATACATAATATAAAAAAATATATTAAATTACTTAAATTGAAATTTATACAACGAGTTATAAAACATTAGAGTATTTAGAACATATCTTATTTCATCTTTATACAATAATTAAATGAAATAAAAGACTCAAATAAAAAAAATATATAGAATAGAGAAAGCTGCTTAGAATTATAAAAAAATATATATTATACGAAAAATAGAAAACACATTTATTAAGTAAACAACTTGTTATTGACATATGACACTGACATTTGCAAGTTAACTTAATTATATGAGGAAACTGACTTCCTAATTAGTATATGCATCTTGAATGCAGTAGTGACACCATGATTTCTTTCTGATTTTTGTTGGACCTCAGGCAATGTTAATGGTCCCCCAACTCTACCTATATACGCCTACTTTAAAAGTTAGCTGCCCTCTTGCTGTAAAAGGACAGAACTTGTATAAAGCAAGTGTGGTTGTCTCGTGTGGGTTTGTATTGCAAGAGAGTGGGTTTCATTTTTCTCTCAACATGGCCTTCTTTGCCCATGTAAGGAGTTGATGGCTCCTCGCCTGCTGCATGGCTCCACGCAAAGAGCAAAAGTAAAGATATAAGACGTCGCCCCGACATACACGTAGGAAGAAGAAAAAACTGCCCCGCCTTCATATATATTACTAAAACCCACATCTTTATCCATAGGCCTTTTAAATTTTTAAAAAACCTTTGCTTTTTTTTTTTTTCAGGGCTCTTTAAATTTAAAGAGGGGAAATAATTATTACAGAGCATAATAACATGGAGAAAAATTAAAGGGGTAGAATGGACGGAAGAAGCTTATTATTCTTATTTATAATGAAAATGGTACGAAATGAGCTGTCACGTAAATATTTACTCTTATAATTATACACTCTCAAGAGAATCATTATATCATATAAAGTTAAATACTATAATTGCATCCTTTATGACTTCATATAAAGATAATTAATTTGTTTTATGTTGCAACCTAGATTTATTACCAATTATTATTTTCAAAATTGTTTCATAGGTAATAAATTGATTTTTGTTGCAAGTTCAACTTATTGTTATTTAACTTAAAAATTGTAAATGACTGTACTGTAAAACAGTTGGGTTAAATTGAGCCTGATTTCGCCCAATAAAAATACGTTAATTCTTATTATTATTATTGTCTAGAATTTTAATAGCGTATATGCATGAGTTTGATATCTTTTGTTATACTTAGAAAATATTAATAAAATAGTTTTTAAATTGACATGGAACGACTATGTTAAAACAATAAAAATGATAAGATTAAGCTCATATAATTCCCATTATCATTTTATGTTGCAAGAACACACCTTGTCAACAGTATTAGTTGATTTTTTTATTCAGCATTATCCGTTACATTCACGAAAAAAAGAAGTGTTATATTTTAAGTTTCAATACAAAAATATCTAAAAATACATAAAAAAATTATACGAATGAAATAAGATTGATATACGAAACGATTGACCCGAGTTTTATAATCTCTTACTACGAAAAATTATCGTGTTTTATATAAAAATATAGGGTTGCATGGTTTCTCACGCAACACACGGAAGATTGAAATATATATATATCATAATTTTCTAAACCGGCGCCGGTTGCAACGTTATGACAGAGAGGGGTCGCTAGATGACGTCATTCTTTTACACATATTATATACGAAGGGTTGGAGCAGACAGAGAGAGAGAGAACGAGGTGTTACACGTGTGTTTACTGCAGAGGGGCTAGACTCGAACCCAGGCCTCAGACATGCGATCGATAGGAACCCCATAGCAAACCGACGAGTGAAGCGTCTAGCCGCAACAACGCTGTTTGCTCCCTCTCGTTTGTTTCGGCGTCCGCAGTATGCCACACCCAAATACACTGCATTCACCTGAGCAAATATAATTTAATACGAGTAATGAATTTCAGGAAAAAAAATCTAAATAATTCTTTAACCCCCTTTTAAAAATTCCACAAATTCAAAGGTGTGAGAACTACTTTTTTTTAAGCATATTAAAATGTAAGTCAATAATCTCATCTAAAATATCGATTTTAACTGACCTGAAACAATAAAATGCTCTCCTTTGTGCATGTACCGTAAAATTTTTTACATGTAGAAATTCTGCAGTTGAAAAATATATTGCATTAAATTCATTGCTAATTGCATTTTTATTAAACAAAAGTATCCGCAGTTAATAATAATGTTTTTTGGTTTTTTAAATTTTAAATCTCGTTTATATAAAAAGTGCACAAATAAAAGTACTATACAGCATGTGCTATGTAGTTTGACAAAGCTTAATTAGACTCAATTTGTGATATTATTAAAAAAAAATAAAATAATAATAATAATATATTTTTAAAGTGGCAGTATAGTATAAAATAATGTCACTTAAATTTTGCCAATAATTTGTCACCTGCCATGAGTTTCGAAAGCTAATTTACAAGAAGCAAGATATTACAAAACTAAAAAGGAGTTCTCGGGTCAAAAGGAATTAAGTTCTATTGCAAGTTTTAGTTTGCCAGCAATTTATACATTTCAAAATGTAAGAGATCCCACTGGACTCAGAAAATAAAATTAAGACATTTTGAAGAGAAAAATATTAATAATGAAATAAAATAATATGCAAAATAACCAAGCTGCATGGTTGTGGCTTTCAACCGTTATTCAAATGAGCTGCATAACAGTGCTAAATGTCTAGCTAAAGTAAATATAGTTAACGGGTTTGAATCAGCACTAAATGCTATAGTTTTGAATAAATAAAACAATCCTGCATTACTTAATTATTAATAAGAAATTACAAGTATAATTTAAAGTATATCGAGCAATTATGCACCTGAAAAATAATTAAAACTTTTAACACCCACTAATTTTTTGTTAATTGATATTTTTAGAAAATGATAAAGAAAACGCCTTAATATGAGATAACCAAAAAACTCTTAAGATAACAGAATAATGAAGTGTACTAGAACAGTATTTCCGTGTAGGCTTAAAATTTTAGGTTATAAAAATGTGAATTAAATTGATATTATTGTATTATATATAATATTAAAAACCACGAAAAGAAACCAAATAAAATAGATTTGTCCTTGTATAATGTTGTAACATGAGCAAAAAGGAAGCTCCTCGCTATAGCTGGTAATAAAAAAAAGTCACTCTAATATGCACGACGATACTATACAACGGCTTTAGATGTTTGTCCTCGAATTCTCGCTAGGATCAATAATGACAGACGGGATAGCATACTAATAAGCATTAGTCTGCAAAATTTACTGCAATGCACAAAAATTTATAGAAGAAATAATAAAAAAATAAAGGTGTGTAAATGTATACGCTTCTACAAACTGTCATGGTATTGCGGATAATTAAAAATGAAATAAAGAGTTCGGTTACCTACGTTTTTTTTTTTTTTTTTTTTTCTTTTTTTCTTCTTCTTCTTCCTCCCTTCCTCTTATTAATACACGATAAATTTGTTCTGCACGAAAAACTACGTATTTTCATAGATAAATAAAAAAGAAGAGATATATATTTTGGGTATTATCAAGTTTTTATTTTTTAAATTATAATTTACTGCGGCGATGCATCAGACTGAGTCTGAACAAACTATTTCCAAGGCAAAATAATAGAATAACAATTACTTTGTTTTAATCAATAATGAACGCTTTACTTAGTTTACTTACACTGGAAATTAAAAATAAATAAATATTATTGGGATATATCATAATTATGTTAATCTCATGGATTCGCATGAGAAATAAAAACTTATTTGAGTAGCTTTAACTATGCATTTAATTATTTATTGTGTTTGCGTGTTTAAAAACCTCGTCACGACCTTTTTCTGCAATCCAAGATCGACATAAACTATAAGGACTTTAGTAATTGCAATCAACTGGTTTTATTCTTTGAAATCTCTTTGATGACTCATACTATGTGATAAATTTTCAAGTAGAGTAATGATAAATACAAATGTATAGCACTACACAACATATAATATAGGTTAAAAAATAAAAATTACGAAATAATACAAAAGTATTCGAAAACAATGCCAATAGTTTTTGAAGAAAACATAACATGTTAGTTTATCTTAAAATATTTGCGTTACATTTTGGAAATGTCACTTTCAAATTACTGATCTTAATTCTACGCATGTTAAAAATGGTAATTGTCATGAAAACAAAATGATATTCCATACCGCGGTCGTTGTATTTTACCATCGCATTACTCAAACTATACTTTCGCTTTCCTCGAAAGCCATATAATATAGCAGGAGATTGAAAACACCACGGATATTCATTAATATTTCATAAGCATATTTGTGGCCGGGGTATACTATTGTTTGATATCCCTGTGAATACCATGTTATAGCAATTATACAATATACATTGCAAGCAAGTCTTTGGTGCTACAGAGGAAGCACACGCGCGGAACAGTGGAACGGTGACGTCATTTTTTTTTTTGACGACGACCCTGTGCTGGAGCAGCATGGGAGAGGCAGCAAGTTAGGTCATGCCAAGCTCGGGCTGGTACCACTGGATGAGTCACCGCCATCCACAGCGCGCGCGCCGTGCCCACCCGCTTACTTTTTATATTATAGTTGAGCCGGGTGCGTACCATCAAAGACCCCAATGTAGGGGCGAGGGTGCGTCACGATTGTTGCACAATATGACTCAACCCTTACTATATAGAAATGAATAATTTTAATAAACGCAAGCCCTTTATACACTATAAGTGAACACCAATGCAAATATTGCAATACATAGAATACAAAATTTAGTCAACGTAAGTCAAAGCTGAATTATTAATGGAAATATTAATTAATTTTCTAAGTAGTGGTGATAACAAAAACCTGTGCCAAAAATAAAGAAGTGCATAATATGCAATTGCATTTCTACATCGAGATTAAATCGTGTATCCCCCCCCCCCCCCCCCCCCCCCAATAGTTTACTAATATTATTTATTGGCACAATTGGCATTGTTTTTTTTTCTTCGAGAAATATCAATAAAATCTATAAAGAACTGTTGTCTCAAAAGTCTGCAAATTCCACGAAATTGAATTCGATCTAATCAAGCATTGCCAAAAAGCCGATGATTTCTCCTTTGCCATCTAGTGTACTTGATAAAAACTACAAAAAAGCTGCTGAAGGCGGTAATTTGCAAAGAGCTTGATTTTCGCGATGGAAAAATACCTGCTAACCGATTTATGAAGGCGGATTATATTTATACAGACTATCCATAGTATTCATATTTATACTATGATATTAACCTGTACACAGTTTTGTTAGAAATCCCATCTCAATTAATAATAATAAAACTCTGTACAATGTAAGCCTTGGAAATTCAATATTAAATACAGTGAAAAGAAAAAGCAAATCAAAGTCATTATTACTTAAAGAATCAAGTTTGCAGTATGGATTGAATTATTTCTAACAGCAATTTAATCCCAACTAGAAAACTGTATTATTTCAATGCTTTTGCAATTGGGTCACATAAGTAAATTATCCAAAATATATCTCTGACTTCAACAAGGAAATTCATTTTACGGAGTTCTTCACTTCACAGCCAAATTTACCTAGTTTTTAAAAGTAAAATACCAAGTGTCACCTATAAAAACATGCATTTTAAATCTGCCCACCAATTTAAAAACACTTTTAAAATCTTCTACTTGTCAGAAATAAATAAAAAATAGTTAAAGAAATAATAGTTGATCATATTGATTGTTCCTTATCCGTCTATTTTTCAACTAGCACTTTCTATAATATTTTTTGGTCTCTCTAGTCCTAATTTACTATAAAAATTAGAGAATCTTCGCGTGTCATTAATTTCTAATTCATAATCTGCTCTAATGTCAACCTACTCTTTTCCATATATTTTTTAAACTTATTAATACCAACCTCAATGATTTTTTCCTCACATATAAATAATAATATTGATAGTTAAAATGAAAAAAACTTTCTTCTATTCAAAAAATTATTTATTGCTTTACTGACTTATGCTTATTATTGTAAAATGAAGTGCACAATATGGTCCAATCACACACCACTCACAAACCATGCTAGAAAAAAGTTTGTTATTATTAGAACAATACAACTTCTTACTAGAGTAGCTCAAATATTCATAAAATATGATAATCCTATTATTATTTTCTTCGTCTTATATTACATCAAGGTAGTTTTAAATTTGCACTAATACAGGATATTTGGACATAAATGCAATTTATCAGATCCCCTAGCTAGTCAAAAAGTACAACAGCAAACAAGTAAAGATTTAACATGATTATAAAATGTCACTTTCCTCAGTGTAAGAAAGTTGGTTATGTCAGTTTGATTGACAACTTGTATTAGATAATTTTTCATTCTTTTAAACTCTAGCTACTTGTTTCCCCCCCCCCCCCCCCTACCTCCAATGTTTATCTTATTGAAATACAAATTTCATCACTAATCTTACAAAATGAAAAATATTCTCATACAATTTGTCAGTCAGGTATATTTATGTAAAATTTTAGTCCTGAGTTGCACTGCTTTCAATTATAAAAACTAAGAATAATGTGGCGTTTTCCCAAACTGGATATTAGATAGATATATTTCCCAATACAAAAAAATACAAACATATCTATGCATATTTTATCCATGGTTTTAACAATGTAGGCTACTACAGACAACAAATTCTAACCAAAGTTATGCAAATTTAAATTGAAAGCAAAATTTGTCCAAATATATGAGAAGAACTAATATTAACAATTATTGTAATATTGTAATTCACACTGTCTCCAACAGCATAACCTAAAATTGGTGCTCAAGAGGTAATCTTTTATATTTTAGTGTGTCATACTGAGAAATGTACAGAGCTTCTTAAAAACTACAATAATGTCACAAAGCTTTAATACTTTATCAATGTATTTTTAAGCAAGAGATTCTGAGGAATCAAAATGCAATAAATCATACTTGAATATCAAAAATATGTTTCTAGATTGTTTTTCTTTCAATAAAAGCTAACTTAACATTACCGTTTGGAAGCTTGTTTGAAAACATAGACTAATTTTAATATGCAATAAAATTAAAAATTATTACTTGTAAATCTTACAGCACACATTTATTACTTTATGAATAAACAAAACTTAGAAAAAGTGTAAATTTTCACAAAATCCAATACAATATCAATACAAAATTTAAAAAGGTGTAAAACAAAGAAAGATCTCACTCAAACAGCATTTTCTCCCCACATTCACACTAGAGCAAACAACGTTTTTTTCGTGGTTGCAGGGCACTTGGGCAGGGCAGGGACTGGCCTCCTTGCTGCACAGGGTGAGGGTGGGAACCTGCAAACCATATGTTTCACTCTAATTCTGTCTGAATAAGTTTTCACAAATGAATACTTGCAATGATAGACTTCATTTATTTATTTATTACTATGTTATATAGTATTGAGCAACCAAAATTATTAGGGTTGAATTTAACTCCTTAACTTTACAGTGGTTCAAAAATATATATCCTATGCTTGGCAATGTTATCTGGTTACTGGTTTAAAAATAACTGCTAAATTTGAGATTTACACAAAAATTTATAGCAACACGTAGTTAACTTCAATCTGGTGATAAATACTAACCTCAATGCAACGTTAATTTATTAATTAAAATTTCTCTGAGACCTTTTCAAAATTACTTTTGTCTGGAAAAACAAATGAGTTGAGTGAGAAAATGCGCAGCCCAAAAGTAAGTAATCAAAGAGCACTTTTTCAATTTAAATTATTACCTGCCTCCTGTCCATACAACCCAATTATCTTATGCTTGGTGGATTTTGATGCCAAGTAACAGTCACGCAAATTTATTCCAGTTGTCAATTTTATCAAAAATCATGCATATTTCTTCTTCTTTTTTTTTATTTAAGTTCCAGCATCATTTTTAGCTGCAATGATTACAATGTGAATACAACATTTTAATTGGATTATTATTATTATTATTTTTTTTTTTTTTGTCATTATGACGAGCATGATATTGGGTTGCCACTAGCCAATCAGAGAGCTAGAATACTATCACTCTCACAATAAAAACGCGATATTTTTACCACTGTCTCTACCTTTAGTAATAATAATAATAAATTGCATGATTTTTGTTCAAACTAACAACTGTAATTTGCTTCTTTGCAACTTCACGAGTTACCAAAATACAGTCAAGCGTGAGATAATTGGGTTATGTGGTCAGGTAGCAGATCGATGCTGTTGCGGCTAAACCACGCTTCTACATTTAGCGTGTTTCCTTACTTTCACGCATCTACGTTTATCGCGATAGCCATAAAAACGCGTATCTACATTTATCGCGACAACAGGTAAACACATTTCTACATAGGAAAACAGGTGTAGAAATGTGTTTACCTGTTGTCGCGATAAATGTAGATACGCGTTTTCATGGCTATCGCGATAAACGTAGATGCGTGAAAGTAAGGAAACACGCTAAAAGTAGAAGCGTGGTTAAGCCGCAACAGCATCGAGATAATATTTTGTATTGTATATAATATTTGTTCTTCACCCACTAAATTTTTTACTGTGCACACAATATACCATTTATTTCTCAATTTCTTTTCTTCCAAGATTAAAATCTAGCACCAGATTTGGGTTAACTAGATGTTGCTCTAAAATATTGTATAAATAAACCACAAGTTTAAGTGTTAAGATTAAAGATCACAAGAGCCATGCCAACTCATTGGTATTGACATTGTAAAGCATAAAAAAAAAATTAATAAAACACTATAAATTAAGTAAAATTGAATGCAAAAATGCTAACCCACATGACTTTAGCAGCTCAATAGAGCTTGGTGTGTAATTAATATTAACAATGCTGAATATTTATTATTAACTCTTTTTTTTATATATAGGCTATATTTATGCATGCTAGTCTACTATACAGACAATGAATTTTACGGGAAGATAGGCAGGGAAATTAAAACTTCAGCCCATAATTGAAGGCAGTAACTGATCAGCATCTCATGAGGAGTAAGAATAACTTCTAATCAAGGATTCAAAATCATTCCCTTTGCGGAAGTGGTTACAAATCTTATGAGTTAATATAAAATGATTTTTCATGGCATTAAGGAGAAGATGTAAGAAACATGTACTTACTGTACAAAATTGGTGTTAGCAACTGCAAGGACTCATAAATCCTTGGCATCTTGCTGGTATTTGGCATGAAGATGTTTCTTGTAATATTCCTGGCTTGCCCACATCTCAGCTGCAGTTACATTCAAAGGACTGTCATTATTTGGTTCTGTAAAAATAAAATAAATTCCTGATTAGATACTTATATAAATGTGTGGGGGGGGGGGGGGGGATTGTAGTTACATAATAGTCAAAAATTAAAATTTAAACAAATAAATACATCAAAAGAAAATAGAACAATTATAAATTTGTAAAATAATTATTTTTTATTATTATTTTTCAATTCGGCATGCTCTCTAATCATTCTACTTTTTTCTTTCAACGAATTGAATTAATTTTTTAAACATTTATACTCATGACTCATGAGATACTGTTTAACATTAGAATTAAGGGTTGTATATATAGATGGCTTGTATCTCAAAATTTAAAAAGAAAACTTCAAAACTTTATGATGACATTTGAAAGTCAATTGCAACAGCTACCCATGATAAAATTTTCAAAACCCTTGACCATCAGATAAGAGAAAACAATTATTGAAATTAACATGGGCTCTTATGGGACTAACACTTCCAAGAAATCATAATTTAAAATCTAGCATGGTGACCCCCCACTTTTTTTTTATTATTAATTTTTTTTTACATTTTTGTAGATACTATATCCTAATGTATCACTGTGCAAAATGTCAGCTTTTTCTTTCTTTACGATTTTTAGTCAAATCCTGCAGTACCTGATTTCCCGCCTTAAAGGCTATATATCGAAGCAAAAATGAAAAATTCAGTTAAAAATTAAGTTGATAATGATGTGCATCTTGTCCGGCTCTGATGCCGCGTAAGGGTGGGGGCGCTGTCTACTCTTTCCTCGTGACGTGTGCACTATCACTCGCCGATTCGCGGCGCGCATGAATTAGCATTGCGAATTAATTTAAAATATAATTTGCAAAGTTGGAAACAATGATGTAGAGAAAAAAATTGTACCAGAAGAAAGGTGCGATTTTTATCTACACAATGAATGTAAATACATTTGAAAATGACATTTATTTAGTATTTTATAACGTAAGAAATTATTTTATTATTGTATGAGGCCGATTAAATGATTATAATAATATATTACGGAATGCATATGTTAAGCAAAGTTTTCACTACATACATATGAATATATGAACATATATATATATATATATATATATATATATATGTATGTATGTATGTATGTATGTATGTATGTATGTATGTATGTATGTATGTATGTATGTATGTATGTGTTTGTGTCGTAGAAAATTATAACTTTTATAACAATTATTTAATTGCATTATGCATTTTTGTAGAACGAAGTATTTATATATAAAAAATTAGGTTTCAATACATTTTAAAATATGATCTAGTGCTTTTATGATATATATATCACTGCCAGCACTGAGTATTTTTATAAGATTTTTCCCTCTCTCTCTCTCTCTCTCTCTCTCTCTCTCTCTCTCTCGCTGTTTATTATGTTGTAAATAGCATAAAACTTGAAGAGTTTTAAACTAAAACTTGCATTTTTACCTGGGAATAATAAAAATAAAGAAAATATGTCCCCTGTCATGATTTAAAATATAATGAAAAAATAGTCTTACTTTCTACGAGTATTTACAATGAACATTAGCGTAGGTGAAACATCTAAATATTGTTGCTATTGCATCCTCGTGTAACGAGCTCTTTTACAGAAATATTTCAATTTTACAATAAACTATGCCACACACAAATATACACTATAGTAACACTTCAAAAGTCAAGCTCACACTAAACGTGGTGACTAATCTCGTCTTTCTTTTCTCACTCGTCACTATTTCATTTTGGAGATAGAGACTGCGAGAGAGAGAGAGAGAGAGAGAGAGAACAAATAGAACATGCAAAACAGTAGTATTTAAAAAAGGAAACATTAATTTTTATGAGTTATTCTGATTCGTCATTTAATTAAAAATGTTTTGTTTTTTTCCTTTTTAGTTTTTTAAAATATAAAAACAATCGCACCCTCACTATATCAGCTAACCGAGTCAAACTAGTGTATCGTGTTGAGTTGCATTGTGAATCATTGCTTTTTTTATTTGTGCTACGTTCTTTCAACTAGCATTATATAATACTCTATGTCTATGGTATGTATTATTTATTGTATTATTTTTACTATAATATAATAATCAGCTGTAATATTATTTATTTATCATAAATGTGCATAATTTTATATACAGTATTGTATAATCATACTGCATTACACATAATTTATACATTTCATTTTTTACGCAATGCAATGTAGTTATATACATTGATATAGCATATGTGTACACACACACACACACACACACACACACACACACACACACACACACACATATATATATATATATATATATATATATATATATATATCATATATATATATATATATATATATATATTTAAACATATATATATATATATATATATATATATATATATATATATATATATATATATATATACTTGTTCTTTTAAATAAAGAACAATTTTTTTTATTGTATCTTTTATATCATAGTTTTGTAGATTTTGCTACAGTCGATGTTTCATAACAAAAACGATGATGACATTCCTTAATAATTTTTTTCATAACATTTAAATACGTTTAGCATGTTGAAGAAACCAGAGAGTTTAAAGTTTAAAATACTGTCAAATAAATATAAGGAAACTTATGAAAATTATTATACTAAATATATTAACACTACTGTATATAACATGCTTTATAGTTACGTTGTTTTGAAGAGAATAGTATGAGCATTCATCTATGTTTTAGTTTTTTTTATATGCGATCAACAGAAAATTGTTAAATAGTTATTTTAAGAGAGGCTTTTATGCGTTAATGCATAATGCCATAGTGAGCGCTATGAGCATTGCTTTGTTATTATATTTCTGACGTCACGCGCTCACGCGCAAGCGCATTCGACTCGCAACCCTTATAATATAGTCCGCGATTTCTCCCGCTTCCCAAAATCATATCCTAATGATATGCATATCATTTTTCTGGTAATTTTTTACTGATTTTTTCATGTTCGCCTCAGGTTAATACCTTTAAAGAAAATTAAAATTAAATTTTATTTTAGTTTAGATATATGGTATTATCAAAGGAAAGAATAAAAAACCCAACTGCAATGCAGTCTGTAAAGATCTTGATGGCATAGTTAACACAAATATTTACAATGATTAATGAATGTAATTTAAGGCTTAATTATGTAGGCTATCAACATGCATCTGTCAGATGCGAGGATTAAAATGTGATAACTGTGGCATCAAGATCTTCACCTAGCTATGGACGTCATCATGGTAAGGTGCTTCTTGTTTTCTCTATTTTTTTCATTGATAATATAGATACTTCATATTTATGATTTTGATATTTCAGTTGTATAGAAAGTAATGATAACAAAGTGGACATTTAGAACTAAACCATTACTAGTTTTGAAACTCTGGTTCTGCAAATTGAATCCAGATATGACACTTATTTGTAGAAAGACCAGTGTTTGCAGCAATTAGCCACCCCCCGGTTTAAACCTGCCCGGTTTTTAGTATAGTTTTAGCCGGTTTAAACCACTCTTGATAAAAAGCTAAGAATATGCCAGAACTGGATAGCAATAATGAAATAAATGCAGTATATTAAGTTTATTTTACATTTATAAATGTTATATATACATAAACTTTTTTATTACTATGTTATATACTTTTAAATTCAGGCATAATTCTGGGAAATAATGGCCATTGGAAATTTGATTCTTCATTAATTTAAGTTAAAATTTTAAAACTAATAAGAAGCAATATTATTATTTTATAGCATCATTTTATTGTTTCCATTGTAGTGTATCAATTTAGGGAGAAAAAAAAAAAAAAAAAAAAAAAAAACGCAGTTAAAATTTCTTTTTAAGAAAAATATAGAATACCAGCAAAGGGCCATACCACGCAGTAGAAGTTCTATGGTGAGGTTGAGGTCTCATGTGGCACAGACTTACAGTCATATTGACTAATAAAGGAGTAACTTTTTTTGAGGCCGACTTTAAGCAATTTTGGTTACATCCGCTTCCGTTTCTTCTTACTTCTTCTTATTCGCGCATTACTTCGAAACGGAAACGGATGTGAGCAAAGTTGCTTATAGTCGGCCTCAAAAAAATTGCTCCATTATTAGTCAATAATGTTTATCCGTGGTTAACATGTTTATGCAACTGAGAGCTGTTGTCATTGTATAAAAATTTTAAGTAATGAAGAAAATTACTTGAGCACATCACAAAGTAGCATGTAGTCATGTAAAAGACTACACGCTATGCTGTGATGTGCTCAAGTAATTGTCTTCTTTAATTAAAATTGTCATTACAATGACAACAGCTGTTAGATAAATACTATGTACAGTAAATATAACTGTGTGCCACAGGAGACCTCAACCTCTCCATATAGAACTTCTACTGTGGTGAAACCCTATTTTGCTACCCTAGCTCGTTTGTATTTTTAATTTAAAAATTTTGAATGCAATAAAATATAAGGAAAATGTTTTAACATACTGTAATAATTTAATTTTTTTAATGACCATGAAGGTATGAAATTAAAATTTGAAATACATTTGCATTAGTTATTAGTTTCATTTTGTGTAATATTTATGAAATTTTATGAAAAAGCCACCAAAAAGCCAGTTTTAGCCGGTTTTAACCACTGGCCTGGATAAAACTAATAAAAGCCGGCTTTTTGCAAACACTGAGAAAGACTCAATCTCATAACAATGTTGTTATTCATACTGCCTAAAATTTTATTTGTAAGTACCAGAGTATGATTGCCTACTACAATGACATTCAACAGTTACTCTCAATTTATGGTTTGCAGCAGTTTGGATACTTTAATATTTATATCTCAATTCAGTACAGTGAGCAATGTGATGTCTTACAATTTAACAGATTTTATTATTATTATTATTTTTTACTGCAAAGATTAACATGTACAGTAGAAAGCAGAAAAATTGTTAAAGAGACACTATTGGTCCACGAAATTACAATAGCAAAGTGTGTCTGCTGCAACAATTCTCTGCCTTCTAAGGCTGGTTGTCATTGCAGTGGCCAACGACATAAATATAAGCCCACCTCCTTGAGTTATGCACGGTAAACACCTTCTCTCTCTCTCTCTCTCTCTCTCTCTCAGAATCAGAGTATGATGCTTGCTTGCCCGCCGTCCACCCGTCTGGTGCACAACATCTCTCTCTCTCTCTCTCTCTCTCTCTCTCTCTCTCTCGCAGAACTAAAATATAATGCTTGCCTGCTTGACCAAACAAAAATACATTTTCTATAAACATGTTTGTTTTTGCATGTGATTTTGTTCTTTTCACAGGATGTAAAATATCATAGAGAAAGAGAAGGTGTGCACCGTGCATAGTCAAGGAGGTGTGCTTATATTTATGTCATTGGTCACTGCAATGACAGACAACCTGAGAAGGCGGAGAACTGTTGCAACAGAAACACTTTGCTATTGTAATTTCGTGGACCAATAGTGTCTCTTTAACAATTTTTCTGCTTTCTACTGTATATTGTTGTTGCTTAAAATTTTCATATACTCATTTTGCTGCCATATCTACCAACTTGTAAAATAAAAAGTTGGTATAGGCACAAGTTTCCCCTCTCCACATATGCTCACAAAATCATTTCTGTACACTCAAAGATTGTAAAGCTTTAAAATAGCACCATAGTCAAGAAAAAAAAATAGCTTGCTGCAAACCTAGCATCACAGAAACAAAACAATGTAAAAACAATTGATGTCATTAAAAGTTCAAGGGAAATTGAAACTGCCACCACCTAGTTAACCTCAACAAGGATTAGGCCTATTATTAGTACAATACTCTGCTAATGACACACAAATAGTCCTCTTACCCCCAAGTAGAGACTGTATGGAGAGAAGAATGGTACGGACATCATAAAGGGCTGACCACTTTTCTTTTAGAATATCTAAGCAGATGTTACCACTGTTGTCAACGTTGGGGTGAAAGCATGGTGTGCTAAACTTTACCACTGGTGCAGTATAAGGGTAACTGTTTGGAAATACTAAACTTAACTTGTACGTCAATCCTTCATAAACCTGAAAGCACAAATACATTTGCCTTGATTAAAATTTCAGCAGGGTTGGTTTTATTAATCTTGCCTCCAAAGAGCAATGTGTAGACTTGTAAAACTGCCATTGTGCAATTTTCACGGGTAATATTTTTTTCAGGTATGTGATGTAAACATAGGATTTATGTTCAACTACTTTATTTTACAGCACCCTTTCACTTAGTTTTAACACTGATGACAGGTGAAAACAAATGGTTGTATTTGTTTACATTTGCACAGCTTTATCCATCAGAAATGGCACATGTGAAAGGGTTACTGCAGCTCAATCTATCAGTATCCATCTGTGCAGTACGCTTTGTCATAGGAAAGGTGCAAATTTAAGTCATCATTAGTACCTGTTGACGGGCATCAAATTTATGTGCCATGTAAAATACACAACACTCAATTTGATTATTATTATTGAAAAGTTACAACTATGATTTAACTGCACATTAATCATGTTTTTTGAGTGATATTTACTAAAACAGAAAATAATTCTAGTAGACTACACGCAATTAGGACAATATATTTTACAATTCAAATTTGATTCAGGGCAAAACTGGACAAAATTGCAATATTGCATAGGCATCTCATACTTTATTTGACATATTACTCACATACAAATATTTTACTAAGTCAGGTAGGTGTCATGCGTTCTCTAGTCTGGCTGGTTCAGCATGCCAGGTCGGCTGGCATTTCTTACATTACATGCATACACTGCTGAACTTTTTTTCTTGCTCTTTCTCAGTATTGCAAAATACATAATCATACTACTTTGATTTTAGTATGAGTGCTTGCAAGAACCAGAGAGAGAGAGAGAGAGAGAGAGAGAGAGAGAGAGAGATAGAGAGGGTATCTTGTGACTTTTAACCTGTTCATGCATGCATTGCAACTGAGGATGGCTGGCCCAGCAAGCTGGACATAATTAGACACGAGCATGCATCAGGTGACAAATAAAATATTTGTATCTGATTTGTAAAATACCTAATGATCTGCTAACATTTTGTTGCAGTTTTGTTGAGCTTCATCCCTAATCAAATTTGAATGGTAAAATATATCATCACAATTGTGTTTATTATGTCTCTGCTCGGGACTTTAGCAACAATAAAAGTAAATTAACGGTGATTTTAGTTCCCATTTTTGTTGATGACTAAAGCTTCTATAACTTTAAAAAATTACTTAACTTCAAAAATTTAAGGACAATTCAAATGTGCAGTCACATTTACAAAATTATTTAATCCATAACTTGTCTAATGTCTCTAGTTTTAAGTCTAGCATCATGACCACTCCGTTAATTTTTTTTTTTTTTTTTTTTTTTTTTTTTACAATCATTTACATCCATTCAAATTACAAAAAATTGTGTCATTCATGATAAATTATAAATATAAAATTAATAAATATAGCTTGCAGAAAAACTTTCTAGCAGAGATACAAAAATAATAATAACACTAAAGTATCATTCACATGGAGCAAAAATTCTACGTCCGTCGACGGACGTCAACGGGTAAACAAAGTTGAAAAAGTATTGTTGCACTTGTTTATAATGTAAAATAACGAACCCTTTCACATGGTTTTAAAACTGACGGATACCGACGGATACTGACGGGCAAAGCTGGCAACACCCAGCTTTTCTACCCGTCGCTATCCGTCAAAATGACAGGTACTGACGGGTGCATGTGAACGGTTGCATTTGTTTACATAAGCGCAGCTCCATCCGTCAGTATCCGTCAACAATAGTGCATGTGAAAGGGGCGATATGTTTATATTAGCGCAGCTCGATCCGTCGGTATCCGTCAGTTTTCCCGCGCATGCGCAGTAATGCGAATTTTTTTCTCATGTGAAACAAACAAATTCGCGTAACCGTCAGTTTCCGTCAATACCCGTCGACGGACGTCTACGGACGTTAAGTTTTTACTCCATGTGAACAATACTTAATCCAATGTATTATTATCAATGCTAGCAAGATTTTTACTAAGCTATGTCTCTCTTCACTATTTTAAGATCCTTGCTGGTTTCTTCTATCCTTTTCTTTTAAATTTATCATACCTAATGGTGGGGGGGTTATTTATTTACCCCCCGTAAGCTGCAATGCTAACTAACTAATTAAACCATAGTTAAGTTGTTATTTTGATTATTGTAATAATTTAACAAAAAATAACTAAGGTTTGACTAGAAGTTGCAGCTTACGGCCCTTAATACAGTATCTAAATATAAATTGAGTTTAATATTCCCAGCAACAAATGGTTTACAATTTTAGACAGCATTTGAAACATAAATTATTCCTCCTAATCAGTCCAATAGATGTTGCCAACTTCCAAACAAATGATACTTACTGTGCCAATGGGCCCATGAATGGTTCCTATCCACTTGAATAAATTTTCACCCTCAGGAAATGCAGATATTCCTTTCTCGGTACCCATCTACAGAAAAAGAAGAAGCAAATTCAATCAAGTATGTAATTAAAACCACAAAATACAACACATAACAGTTGATGGTACTATTTATAAAGCCATAGTTATATAATACGCTAATTATTTTTTAGTTTGTAAAAGGAGTAAATGATAATAATAATAATAATAATAAAAGGTTGCTTCCATTAACTGGTAACTACTAGTACTTCTGTAAATGTCAAGAAATTTCCATAAATAAGAAATGAAAAAAATAAAATAAATGATACTAACCATCAAAACCATCAGCTCTTTCTGCAACCTGAAAAAAAAATGTCAAACTTTATTCATATTACAGAGGCACAAGTTTGTGGTATCTTGCAATATGCTCAATTTAACTACTGTAATTAAGACAAAGAAATGAATAATAGCCAGCACTTCAATTCACCAGAATCAGGCAGATTCTTCTTTTCGCAACTAAAGTAATAATATCCTATCTAACCCCCGTAAGCTGCAACGCTAACTAACTAGTTAAACCGTAGTTAAGTTGTAATTTTGATTGTTGCAACAATTAAAAAAATATAACTAAGGTTTAACTAGAGGTTGCAGCTTACAGCCCCTAGTATCCTATCATAATTAAAAGAATAGGGGACCATAGTCTGTTTTATTATCATCATTACTATAACAGTATAATGTTATAGTCATAGAAGGGGGGGGGGGGGGGGGGGGTTCTATGTGTAAACTCATTTGAAATAACCTCATTTCAAACAATTCTCTCGGTAACTTTTTTAAATTAATCTTAGCTTTTTATGGTTTTTGTGCTGGTATACTCCACTGGTTTCTTGTATATAAGAGGATTCTTCAGCAGTGATGGAAGCAGGCGGAAAATGCATTATCCCATTTACAGTACAAATAGCGTCTACTACCACAAGGCAAATAAGGCCCGACTTTTCTTACACTTGATGAGAGGTTTAAGATTGGGTATAAAAAAGACGGTGAAGTTTTGTTGTTGTTAATTTGTATGATAAAATTTATTTAGAAGTGACGATAAGTGTTATGTACCTTTCGGAATGAGATCATTGGTATTTGGTAGTCACAGAAAGTATTCTGTCCCACAGTATGTCTGGTATCCCCCCCCCCCCCTTCCCATCGATATGTGTAAATGAGAGATGGATACCAACTTTTTTTTATGACAGGGGTTATGAAATTACCGGTATGGCTCTGGATCGACTCTTTCCTCCCCCCACTTAATGTGTAAAATGAGATAACTATGTAGGTACAAAATTATGTGCGTTCCTCCCTAATAAATCTGACCGCAGCGTTCACGTCTCCAAATGTTAAATATATGGGGAAACTTTAATGCAACCAGTCAGATTTATTTGGGAGGAGTGTACATACTGTACACTTAAGGCTCTCGTAAATGTAACATCAAAGAAGATGCCGCTTTTTAAGGAAAAGGGTAGAAATGCGTAGTCAGGTAAGAGCAGCGTTGTCACCTGCTCGTTCTTGATTTTGCCAAGTGAGAAAGTGATTGACATCTCACTTCATTATTTTTACTCTTCTTTGTAATCGCGAGCATGAAAACAACATAACAAAACTAAATAACTTAAGTGAAAAAAGTTTTTAAGACACTATAGCAAAATATTTCGCATCTTTTACAAATAAGATGCAGGTTTTGTTATCTGAAGTGAGATGTCAATCATTTTATCACTTAGCAAAATCAAGAACGAGCAGGTGGCAACGCTGCTCTTACTTGACTATGCATTTCTACCCTTTTCCTTAAAAAGCGGCATCATCTTTGATGTTACATTTACGAGAGCCTTAAGTGTACATATGACTTTATTTACTGCCCATTTGAGTATGTATTTTCTCTGATAAACATAGAGTGCAACATTCAAAGGTGCATGCTACACCAAACACTTGCCTTGAGCAGCTTCTAGGGTATGTATGTATATGTACATTATAAATAATTGCTGGGGCATGAATCCATCATGTGAACGTATGTATGAAATGTACAGCTCTAGCTACTAGTTTGAAAACGATTTGTAAAGGCAACCCGCAAACACTATGCTATCTCTATGAGAAAACACGGCGGCTGCTGCTGCCCCGTTCTCAAACTAGTGGTCAGAGCTGCACATTTCAGTCTTGCTGAAGTTTTGCTATATATGATCCATAATTGTATCATACAGGTATGTACACTCCTCCCGAATAAATCTGACCGCTTGCGTTAAAGTTTCCCCATATATTAAACATTTGGAGAGATTAACGCTTCGGATAGATTTATTTGGGAGGCGTGTACATACCTGTATGATACAATTATGGATTGTACCCATAGCAAAACTTCAGCAACACTGAGATGTGCAGCTCTGGCCACTAGTTTGAGAACGGGGCAGCGGCGGCCACAGTGTTTTCTCATAGAGATAGCATAGTGTTTGCGGGTTGCCTATACAAATTGTTTTCAAACTAGTAGCCAGAGCTGTTCATTTCATACATACGTTCATATGCTGGATTCATACCCCAGCAATTTTATGTAATTTGAGTAAAGCTATAATAACATGTCAGTATGAATTGGTTGTTGGAAGTTAACATAACATACATACTGGTATCATAAAATATGTGTATCTATTGTACATACAGCTCTGGCCAAAAGTTCCCGAACGATTTGCATAGGCAACCCGCAACCACACAATGTTATCTTTATGAGAAAACGCAGCGGCCGCCGCTGCCCCGTTCGGGAACTTTTGGCCAGAGCTGTACATTCATAATATGTACACATATGCAACGTATGATTGCATCACATTGCTTGCATAAACGTTGTGAAATAGCTTAAAATAGATCTAAATAAGTATTGTGATTAAGTCTAAAATTAATCTTTTTCATCAAAAGTTTTTCAAAATAATAATAATGGTATGTACACATTGATGTGACATGCATTCCAAAATACTTTCCCTGTTTTCTCTTACAAGGCCATTCAAAAAAAATTGTTTTACTTATCTTGATTTATACAGAATTATCAGTTTTCACCACTCTGTAAGTAAGCTTAAATGCACACATACAAAAAAATAAATTAAAAAAACAGCAAATTTAGGCTATGAAACTTATATTGAGTCCAAAACTGACAAATTTCTTCATGACTCATTGCAACAGTTTGGATAGCCTGAATTGCTGTCCGAATTTCAAGTCCCGTTTATTGCTACATATGCGCACAAAACTGTATTTTTATTAGTATATTTTATAGAACATACCTTTTAGTAACTGCATGACTATCTTTTGGGTGATTTTGTCTTTCTTCATTAGTTTTAGGTGAAGAAGAAGTTGTAGTAAAAAATGGACTGATGTTCTGAGCCATATTCTTCAACCGTCTGTTTCTAAAATTTTTGAAATGGGCGAATCAGCGTCAAGTATTAACAAATACATCACTTCCGCTGAATTTTAGCCAATCGCTGACCGTTTAAAATAACAATTGAAAAATGGCGCAAAATTTTAAAATACTAAAATCATTCCTACAGGGCACAGGGTGTTTGCAATGTTGCATTCATACAAAAGTCGACGCCATATGTGAGCACTTAATAACATGGAGTGGTATTTGAAAATTATACATTTTGCCAGTTTAAAAATAATTAGCAGTATTTTTGAGAACGTTGGATGCTGTTAATATTTAATATGTATTGTATAGCTTGAAAATTATACCTCAAGTATATGGGAGAAAATAGCAAAAAAAAAAAAAAAAAAAAAAAAAAAAAAAAAAATCATATTCTAAGCAATTTTTGTTCATTGATCATTGATTTAGAAGACACAAAAATATGCAAATAAACCGTTGAGTTAACGATTGGGTACAGGATAATATATAAAGAGTTGAACGATACGCACTCATTTATTTGAGCTTATGCTTTAATGCCATCATAAAATTTAAATAACATATATTATATAGGAAAAAATGCCAGTTTTCACCAATTAAATAATAATAATAACTCAAAATATTTAAAAGCTAAAATGATAATGTCTTTAGTAGGTGAGCCGCTGTAAATGAAAGCTTTCAGTTGAAGAGAAAAATAATAAAAGTAGAAAATTTAAGATTATCATTTCACACTGAAAAAGTTCAAAAATTACGTTTGCCCTATACTGAGCTGGGTAGTTATCTACTAAAGCATATTACTAGTGCGCAATTTCACTTTTTTATGATTTTTTTTATTTTATTATAAGTTAGAACGTACATTATACTCTGCAAAAATCACACAATAATAATTATATAATTCAAAGATGCACATCAAAACAAGATTATTTTTACAGTAAATATTTTTTTAAATAAATATTATAATATATTTATATTCACACTGGGAATGAGAGGAAACCATACTTCCTACAGACTTGGACAATGTAACATATTTACATAAGATAAATTTAAGTTGTGGGAAAAATGCTTCACGAGTTAAAACTTTTGATGGTCATCAAAGCACCAGAATCGTAATGTACTATATATATAAAGGAGCAAAAATATCATATTATATTTTATTTTGCTTGCAAGATTTCACCAAGATCTTCTCATAAAAAAAAATAATAAAAAAAAAAATCTTATAAAAATTATTTTGAGAAATATGTGGTACTTGATAAGATTTAAGATGTGATTAGAATACCATGTAAAACTATTGAATATGATGTGATCAAATATACTTGTATAATAATAAATATTTAATTGTATACATTTTTAGAGCAGTTGAGGATTAGAGAATAGAAGCACAAGATTTCCTCACACAAAAAGTTTTTTTTTTTTTTTAGAGCAAAATGCAATTTACAAAAATACATGCATATGCCATACAGCTGAGGTCATAATAAGACAATTGAAATTGAGTGCTAAAATTGTTACAAGACTATTATACATATTATGATTTTTTTTTTCTCTCCCTAAATTATCCTACTGCTATCATAGTCACAATGAAGAGTAAAACAAACGGTCTTCAATCATACATTAGATAGAATATATAAAAAATGTCTCTTGTAGTTCTGACAGTAACATATAAATTACCCAGTATCAGAAGTACATGGTGAAGAATCATTATTACTATTGCCATTATTACTATCAGTAGACGAGCTACCACTACGTTTCTTTGGTCTCTCACAAACTTCTTCGACATCTGGTGACGGAGGCCCAGAATGATGATCAGCTGTAGGTTCTGCTTCTTTGCCTTCTTCTTCCTCCTCCATTAATGCTGATTGATTTGCAGTAGCTGCACAAAACATTGAATATTTGATTTAATTTGAGATTATTGTTGTTACGCCTCAGCTCACATGGAGCCATAAAGCTGATAACATTTTTTTTTTTTTTAATGTTTGTATTTTTTCCAAGTCATAATCAAATTATTGCACTAAAATATTTTGAAACCTTGAAACTATTTAATTTATATAATTATATATTTTTTCCTTAGTGGACAGAACTTAATATGCATGCATATATTTCGTTATCAAAGAGAGGCTATTTATTACTCCATACAAGCTTATGTTAGGTAATTAATAACAGTAGAAGAGAAAATCATTCCAACAGTCAGTTTGCTCCAACACTTAACATTACCCACTTTATGACATTTAAACATGGGTAATGATTGGTGTTTCAAAAAAATGGGTGTCACTGGATTTTTTTCTATAATGTAAAGGAGTATTTAGTATCCTTAATTTTAGAACTATTAATATTATTACTTTACATAGCAACCCAACCAGGATAAATGACAGGGGCACACAAAAAGTAAGCAACCCACTAATCTATATAAGAAGCAAATGGCAATGTCAGTTTAATTTTTATTCCATCGTCAGAAGCATACTTTTAAGATTTTCAAAAATTGTTAAAAAAAAAAAAAAAAACAATATTCTGTACTACAGTTATCAGCAAGCCCCAGTTCTTGGCAGATTAGTTTTTTTCCTTGCAATCTACAAGAAAATAATGATGAAATAAATAAAAAGAAAATCCTAATAAACACCCTGATCTGCAAATAACTAGTACCACTGGTCATGTGGCCCTGAAAAAAATATGACCACAATGTTCATTGAAATGGGAAGCTTTGTTGCAATCAGGGGCGTATCCAGGATTTTGCGACGGGAGGGGTCCAGCCTATATTGAGCATAGGAAAGGGGGGGAAACCACCCTTTTCCTATGCTTTTTCAGACCTGACGGGGGGGGGGGGGGGTCCAGACCCCCCCCCCCCCCTGGATACGCCCCTGGTTGCAATCTTTTATTATTTTTATTTTTGGACCAGTACAAGAGACCATACCTTGTCTAATAAGATGCATTCACACATTCATCTATGTGATGTAATTTTGTAAAACAAATTATTAGATACTGTAGCGTAGTTTTACACAGGAATAATTATTTTGCTGTGCATAGTTACAACAAATAATTGGATATGTGAAATGCTACTTTGTGTATTTATAAAAATTTAATAATATAAATATGTGTAAACAACAACAATGTAATTGCATTTTATTTTGACATGTCTCTGTCATTTTTCCACTCTAGAAAAATGTATGCGACACTTCTCTAAGTTTATTTGCATGCATCACAAACAAATGTCTATACAGACCTGTAAATGCTTGAGGATACTGAGAATTTAATTTTGATTTGATGACTCGTATTCTCTTGAAGATATTATCTAAGTCTTTCTTCATCTCTAGTAGAAGTTGAGAATGTTTCTTGAATTCTGCTCCCGCAGTTTGTAATCTACCCGCAGATAACGCATTGCAGTTTATAAGCATTTCATTAGTTTTTTCAAATCTCTGCAACCTGGAATTAGAAAAAAAAAAAAACAGCATACATACTATTATATTATTTTTTATATTGCCATGTATGTGTATTATGATTATGTATGTATATTCTCAGCATTTAATGCTTCTTTTATAATTTCATGTAAAACTATGACTGTCCGATAAGTATGAATACCGGACATAAGATCTGCAGACAAAAGGCCCTAGTACAAAAGACCCTGCCTTTTCGCCACTTTGCGCATAGGTAAGTCGTAATCGTGGCGGCGAGCTGAGCACAGGTAGGGTCTTTTATCCTATTGGGTCTTTATACGTAGTCTGTGGTCTGTCCGTGTATACGGTATGTACAGCTCTGGCCACTAGTTTGAGAATGATTTGTATAGGCAACCTGCAACCACACTATGTTATCTTTATGAGAAAACGCTGTAGCCGCCGCTGCCCCATTCTTAATTAAACTAGTGGCCAGAGCTGTACAGTAAATATATATTATGAATGCAGTATGGCATAGCCAGGATTTTGCGATGGCATGCAGGGGTCCAGCCTCTAGTGATCTATATAATCATATAGATATATATAGGAAGGACCCCCCACCCCCTTCTTACCCATGCGTTTTCAGGCGTGACAGGGTCGGTTCTTCCCCCCCCCCCCCCTCGCAGAAAAAAATACGGATGCCCCGGCCTATAATAGAGCATGATCAATAATATGCATCATTACAAACCATGTGTACATATCATATATGTATACACATAAATACATACTGTAATGCATATTTTCTATTGAATTTGATGGAAATATTTTTAAATTCTAAATGAAAAATTATACATAGAGGGTATGTATGTATGTGTATATACACATAATTTGTTTTGTTTGTTAGTTAATTTTATCAATTTAATGCTATTTTATTAATGCCCTGTTCACATTGAGCTTTTTGTAATTGGAATTGCTAATTACTTTCACTTAAGAACGATTGGTGTTCACATTGAAACTGATTTTTCACTTAAAAATTTTCTTAATTGGTTTCACTTAACATTTTTTTTTCTTAATTTTTTTCTTAAGTAGGTAATTAGAAGAATTATTTTCAAAATTTGAATTTACGTATAAGAATCAAACCCAAGTTGATTCTTAATTATTTTATTGGTGCAAACTATCTAAAAAAAAAGCTTTTTCAATAGATTTTAATATATTTATTGATAAATTAATAAATTTATTAAAAAATTATTGTATTTTTTTTTTCTTATTTCTTATTATTATTTTATAATTATTAGGCCTATACTACATTTATTATTAATTTTTGTTGGTCATTAATTCTATTTTTTTAGGCCTTCCAGTCAACTTTAATTGAAGTTGCTGTATCTGAACCAGGCAACAAAAGTATAGCTTTCTGGCTATATATTAACGTGCCAAAGACAAAAAAAGTAATTGTACAAATATGAATATGAGGGGGGTGGGGTAAATGTTGTAGTTTCAACCCTTATTAAAATAAGGAGTGATTTACCCCAACAATAAAGTTCTTGAGTGCAGCATAGTCATTTACCTTGGTATTTGACATGCCAAGAACAATGAGGGTAATTTAATTTCTGTAACTTCAACCTTTATCATATAAGGGTTAGTTTTGTAAAGAAATATATATCGATGCCTCCGCGTCAAATAGAAGCATCTGCACTTTCCAGATTTACGACGAGTGGAGCATCTTCACTTTCCGCCGCAGCATGGGGAGTGGACTAGCGGCCATTTACTTAACATTGCAGATGCTTCACGGTGGAAAGTGAAGATGCTCCACTCGTCGTGAATCTGGAAAGTGCAGATGCTTCTTTTTGGCGTGGAGGCATCGATATTGGTTCTCATTATGAGCACAACAAAAGGGAATGGGAACAATTTAAAGCGACTGCTATGCTCAAATACGAGAATTAAAAATTTCAGGGTGAACTACCCCTAATCTTGATAAAAGTTACAGAATTTCAATTGTGCTCAGTGTGTACTTTGCATGTCAAGTTACCCATACAAACAACTTTTTTGCGCTTGGATAAAAATCTTCAATTTTCACAGGGGTACTACCCTTAATCTCAAAGGGTTGAAGTTACAATATTCTAATTATTGTCTTTGGCACGTTAAGATAGCCAGAAGTAAGCAACTTTGTTGTGTTCAGACACAAGAACTTTAATTTTCGGGGAAAGAACTACCCTGAAATTTGATTAGGGTTGGAGTTATGAATTTATAAAAATGAAAAAATTTTAATTTTATTAAAGAATATTTATGCAATTGACCAAATTTGAGTGGAAAGCCCCAAAACAAAAATAATACTAAAAAAACAATTATAATTCTAAAAAATTCAAAATAGTAATAAATAATAAGAAAAATAGAAAATATTTTGTTAATAAAATTATTAATTTATCAATTTATTATTAAAAAATCTATTGAAAAGCCTTTTTCCAAAAATTTGCACTTACAAAAAGTAATTAAGGATCAACTTGGGTTTGATTCTTACGTGAATTCTAATTAACAATAAAATTCTTCTAATTTTCCACTTAAGAAAAAAAAATTGTTACGTGAAAATGCTAATTGAAAAATTAAGAAAAAAAGTTGTTAAGTGAAAATCATAATTGGAAAATTAGTAAGTACTTAACAATCAAGAAGTTTTCTTAAGTGAAAGTAATTAGCAATTCCAATTACAAAAAGCTCAATGTGAACAAGGCATAACACTTCATTAACACTGATTTATTTTGATGTTACACTTCACTTTCAATCATAGGGTATATAGCTTATAATTAATGTAGGTTTATTATCTTATTTTAAATATCACTGCATTTAAGTTTATTGAATACTTGTTTTTTGAATTTTTTTTTAATAAACATAATTTAATTTTAATAAAACATAAGGCATAATATAATGATCTTCATACATACATTTGTTTTTGAGCTCGAATCATCGCTTCAACATCTTGTTGATTTACTAATCCTGCAAGACCTTGGATAAAAACTTCAGGTGCAGTATAATTTTGAAAACATTCAATACTCCCTAGATCACTCTCTGGGGTTATTTCAGCCATGTTATCCAGCAGTAAATAAATTGAAATATTTATAAATTTTCTTAAAATTCAATCACCAACAAAAGCAAAAATGTCAAAACCAGCTGTCCCTCTGTAAAAAAAGAAAAAAAAAAAAATGTATACAAACGCCATCTATGAGTGGTCCTGGAAAATAAAAAAATTGAAAGTAGACAACCAGTCAAACAAGTCGGATCAGCTGAAAATTATTTTGTGGTTATTTTGAGTCAATAAAACCAATTATAGTCTGGTTAAAGCTTAAAATACATATTCAAAATGGTAAGCATAATTCTTAGTATAATATCAGACATTATTTTGCAACATTAATAATTTCCAAATCGTATTATTAGACCGGTTTTTTGGTCATGTCGCATTGTGGGCTGCATTGCTATGGGCGAGGCATAAACGCCTCTCATAACTTCAATTTTATGAATTTTAGCTACTTAATGCTATTATTTTGTATTTTACACTGTGTCGCTTCGTATTGAATGTGCATTGTATTCCTTGTTGAGATACTTCCTACTTTAAATCAGTAATATTTAGTGTTAGGTTTGACTGTTTTTGGGTATTCGGATAGATCTCAAACATGTCAATCAGAGTATATGTACACATACTGTACCTTCATAAAACAGCACACATATTTTGATAACCAGTGCTCTTCTTGCTCAACCTGTATGTACATACTTTTTAAGTGCTTTCTAAAATTAAGAAAACACCATGCTCTGTGTATACATCATAACAAACCAGTGTCACATGACACTATGATGACACACACGTACCTTAATGTAAATGTTTGCTTTCTGTATTGCATATTATATCAACTTCATTTAAATTTCTTATCTCATTTTCCCCTATGTTGAAGAAAATGATGATTACAAAAGGGTTTCCTACATTTTTTTTTCTTTTTACATACAGTATTGTTATTGTTAATCATTATTACCGTATGTATTTGTTGCAGCCCATGACACCTCAGCTATCACCCGTTGATGAACAGGAGAAGCTGCTGGACACCGCACTAGGTGTTGTCAAGCTTCAAGCTCTAGAGATGAAGCGATGTTTAGACAAAAACAAACTTATGGATGGTCTTAAACATGCATCTACTATGCTAGGAGAGCTTAGAACATCGCTGCTCTCACCCAAGAGCTACTACGAGCTATGTATCCTTTCATTTGCAGCATTTATTTATTTATTTTTTATTATTATTTATTAAACACAATGCGTGTACACCATACATCTAAATATTCAATTGATAGACTAATAGACGTACTGTATACATAATCAGTACGTACATATAATAATATCCAAAAAGCCACACCATTACTCATGCTGATCATTTCCCTCGGCATAATAGCCCATACTTAACTGTCTATTAGTACATGTGAGGAGATGATACTGATCACATGTCAATTCACATAAGGAACAAATACAATTATATTATTATTACAGATATGATATTCCTTTGTGTCACAAATCTTGTGATGAAACCCGTGTGCCGCGAAGCGGGTGATAATATTACGAATTCTCTGATATGAATTTTTCCATGTATCATTTTTAAAAGCTGGTGTATTGTAAAATGATAGATTAATATCCTCAGTTTTACTTTCTTTGATCTGGACAAACTTAATAAAATTGTGAGTTGCTGGCAAATTAAATTTTGATTTAAGCTCAATTACATACAACTCCTCCCCTGAAAGTTCATAAACCAGTCTGGATTTTGTATATTTTGAAAAGCACATTGCTCTTTTAAGGAAACTTTTATCATAGTCGATTTTTTTTCCTTTTCATCATTATTATGTGATAATTATTAATGATATCATTCTTTGAGAGCTTACTTTTGTCTCCAAATACTTTATTAATAAATGTAATTAGTAATGAATGCACATTAAAATAATTTTTATTAGTCTCATCATTACATTTTGCTATATTTTTTGATCATACTTAATAATGATAATACTAAAAATAATTTATGAATAAATAAACTTTCTTTAACATAATAATTAGACATGGCAATCACAGATGAGCTCAGACATTTGGAGCAATATCTGCTTGATGAATTTCAGAAAGGACGCAAAGTTGCAGACTTGTATGAGTTGGTACAATATGCCGGAAACATTGTGCCAAGACTGTAAGTTTATTCTTAAATACATCAGTCATCTTTTTTTTTTATAGGATTTTTACTGTAGTATCAAGATGTATATATTAGAAGGTGGTGTAGTTTGCCTAGGTAGCAGCAGGGATGAAACGTCATACAAGGTGAATAAAAACAAGAGGAGAAATTTAAAGCGATGAAAGAAGGGGAATTTATTTGTCCCTCCTCCTCTTCCAGGTACATAATGTATTGTACCTGAGAGATCACGTGGGTCTGTTGAGATTCACCTTGTATGATGTATGTCAAAATTCAAAGTTTTACGAAGGAAACCGAGTTCTGACGACAGTAAAAGGTTGTATTATACTACCTTCTATATATACATCTTGCTGTAGTATAAAATATTATTATATTTTCAATTTTACGATTGAATTTTGTGTTTATAACAATGATATTATTTTTTTAAAGGTATTTGCTGATAACAGTTGGTCTAGTGTACATTCGTACCAATGATAATTTAAAGAGAAACTTGCTGAAGGATATGGTGGAAATGTGTCGTGGAGTACAACATCCCCTACGAGGTCTCTTCTTACGTAACTACTTACTGCAGTGCACTAGAAATGTCTTGCCTGATGTCATGGAAGTTGAAGATGAAAACGAAGGAACGGTCAAAGATTCCATTGACTTTGTTCTTATGAATTTTGCTGAGATGAACAAACTGTGGGTACGCATGCAACATCAAGGACATTCCAGAGAAAAAGAGAGACGAGAGAGGGAACGAGAGGAGTTACGTCTTCTAGTTGGTACAAATCTAGTTCGATTGTCACAGCTAGAGTCTATTACTGTTGACAAGTATAAGAAGGTAAGAAAGAAAAATATTTCAATTTGGTGCGATTCCTTTTTTTTTTTTTTTTTTTTTAATTTACTGGAGTTTAAAAATATCAAGCTCCAGGCAAGCTCCTGCAAGCTCCAGGTAACAGAATATTCGAAATGTAAATGTGATTCGAGATAATTAGGATTAAAATTTGCATATGATTAGCATTTTTTTTTTCAATTATAATTTTTTTTTTTTTTTTTTTTTTTTTGGTTTGATAACTTTTTTTGAAACTTTCTGATGTTATAGATATTTCCATGCTCTATCAATTACTTTTTGTTTTACATTTCAAAATTATTTCTAGTTTGAAAAAATTAAGCGCTAGTTTGCCCATTTGAATAGCATTGATTTTGAATTTCGTGGCAAAATAAAAATGGTTAAATATTAATTGTGAGAAATGTATGGGAATTTTATTATGATGAAATTATACTTGAACTTCTATTTTGCAAAAATGAGATGTATATACAATAGTAATTTTTAAAATATTTTACAATCAGTTTTTTGAAGGGGAAAAAAAAAAAAAAAAAAAAAAAAAAAAAAAAAAAAAAAAAAAAAAAAAAAAGTGTCCAGGACTGAGGTTAACCGTTAATTTATTCTTATGGTTCTGTAGTAGCGTATCAGTTATACTTTAATAATAATGTAAAGTCTCTTGAAAGTAAAATAAGAGCTAAAGCAGGAAAACAGTTTACAACACGTTGTTTATGAAATTGTTGTTAAATTTTAAATAATTATAAATGATAATAAATTATATTAATTTTACTATCAAATCTTTTTTACTATCACATAGGCCTAATTGATTTTTCATTAATATTTATTATTAATTAAATGCATGTCATATTGGTGGCATTTCATGTTTTTTATAGAAGTAAACCATAGTTAAGTTGTTATAACAATGTTAAAAAGTTACCTATGTAAGGTTTAACTAAATGTTACAAGTTAAGGCAGTTCATAAACCCTGATTTTTGTGCTCCGTAACAAAAAATAGACAATCACCTCATGATTTTTAATTTGGATTGAGCATTTTTGGGGGGCAAGGTTTACTGTTGGCTTGTTGCTGTTTGTAAATTTTTGTGCCCAGCTGGTGTTACCTGGAATTCTCGAGCAAGTGGTTAGTTGCCGAGATGCAATTGCTCAAGAATATCTCATGGAGTGCATTATTCAGGTTGGTACTTTCTACTTGCTTCAAACATATTTTAATATTCTCGTTGAAATATTATTAACTTAAACTTTTTCCTTTGTAGGTGTTTCCAGATGAATTCCACTTGCAAACATTACATTCATTCCTGAAAGCCTGTGCAGAGTTACAACCAGGAGTTAATGTCAAAAATATCATCATTGCACTCATTGATAGATTAGCTACTTACTCTCAAAGAGCAGAAGGAGGTATTCCAGCTGAAATTCGATTGTTTGATGTTTTCTCGGAGCAAGTGGCACAGATTATTCAGGTAACAATGAATGAAATTTTCACACACACAATGTGTTTTATTTGTACTGTGTTGTTGCATTTATATTGTTAATGTTTTGCTTTTTTAGACACGTCAAGACATTCCAACAGAAGACATTGTGTCCCTGCAAGTGTCACTTATCAACCTCTCTCACAAATGCTACCCTGACAGAGTAGATTATATTGATAAAGTTCTAGGGACTACAGTGGAAATCTTCCAAAAACTCAACCTTGAAAGGTAATTACAAGAAGAAAAATATTAATGTGATGTTAAGTGCAATGTTGTTAATTTGAAATTGTTTTCAAATTTACAGAGTTGAATACAATAGTGCAGTGTCCCGTGAAATGACAAGACTTCTGAAAATTCCAGTTGATAATTATAATAATATTCTAACAGTGCTAGAGTTACAAAACTTTGCACCATTGTTAGAATATTTTGATTATCTTGGACGCAAGAATATCTCTGCTTATTTGGTATCCAATGCACTTGAAAATGAAACTACAATTCCTACTCAAGAAGAGGTAAATAAAACTTTGAGTCTTCATTTAATTTAGTTATCAATTAGTATTGAGGTAAAATTAATTAAATGCTTTGTTGCCAAGGTGGATGCTGTGCTAGCCATGATAAGTTCCATGATTCAAGACCAGCCAGATCAGCCTCCTGGAGAAGAAGATCCCGAGGACTTTGCCGAAGAACAAGGACTTCTCGGAAGGTAAGGAAAACAAGAGTCTCTTAGCCAGACAAAAATATTAACAATTTGTTTTATCTTCAGATTTATCCATCATCTAAGATCAGAAAGTGCTGACCAACAATACTGTATCTTGAGTGCTGCTCGTAAACATTTTGGCGCAGGAGGAAACAAAAGAATCAAATATTCATTACCACCAATTGTATTCCAAGCATATCAACTAGCCTTCCAGTATAAGGCATTAAAAGATGAGGTAATGATTATTTTATTTCTATATTTATTAGAATGTAACTATTTATTGTTAATTTTCATAGGATGAAATGTGGGAAAAGAAATGTCAGAGGATTTTCCAGTTCTGTCGTCAGACAATTGCAGCACTTATCAAAGCTGAGCTTGCTGAACTTCCTTTGAGATTGTTCCTTCAGGGTGCAATTGCAGCAGGCAGAATTGAATTTGAAAACCATGAAACTATTGCCTATGAATTTATGTCCCAGGTTAGTAATTTACTTAAGTAACTCCAATAACATGACAACAGAACAGATTCGAATTTATTTGTAATGGATATATTTCCGTTTCAGGCATTTTCTATATATGAGGATGAAATCTCAGATAGTAAGGCTCAGCTTGCAGCAATTACTCTCATCATTGGAAGCATTGAGCAAACTGCATGTTTTGAAGAGGAAAACCATGCACCTCTGAGAACTCAATGTGCTCTGGCAGCATCCAAGTTGCTGAAGAAACCTGACCAATGTCGCGGCGTGAGTGCATGCTCACACCTCTTTTGGTCTGGCAAATCTAAGGCAACTAACGGAGAAGAGATGAGAGATGGACGCAAAGTATTGGATTGTCTCAAAAAAGGAGTCCGTATCACAAATCAGTGTATGGACCCATCAGTCAAAGTTCAACTGTTTGTGGAATTACTCAATCATTATGTATACTTCTATGAAAAGGGGAATGAAGAGGTAAGTTAATTTATCAGTAAACCTAACATAAAACATTGAATTAAAATCAGAACATAAATTGAATTTTTAATGATGTAATAGTGGGGTCATAGAAACTTGCATAAGAAACTTGCAAAAAAAATTCAAACTTGTTACATATATACTAATTTATTTGTTATTTATTGTTCCAGGTGACTGTACAGTTGCTTAACCAGTTGATAGCAAAGGTGAAAGAGGAATTACCAAATCTGGAAGCAAACGAAGAAACAGAACAAATAAACAAACATTTCACCAACACCTTAGGTCACTTACGAAGTCGTTTAGAATCACAAGAAGCAGAGGGAATTTCTTACGAAGGTCTTGTTTTGTAAACTGTATGAGTTCTTATATTATTGCAATATGTCCTTATATAATATACTATACGAATTATCTTTTCTTTTTAGATAACCCCATTGTTAAATGTTCTTATTAGAAAAATCCTTTAAGATGCATTTTTTGCTGTAAATATTTTTTGCTTGTATAAAATAATGAATCTTTTTATTATATTGTTATTTTATGGGTATAAGTGTGTATATTACTCAGGATACTTGTTTGTTTGTTGTTAAATACATAATTAATTATACATTAAAATTTTATGTGAAAGTCATGTAGTATGAATGGTATCTAAATGTATTATGCATCTATTATAATATTATATCAACCATATTTTGAAAATAATAAAATTATCAGTAATATATAAAAACTTACTTGTTTCAATATTTTTCTTTCTCTTTCTAAAAAATGAAGCACACAATTAAATATTGAATTAAAGCATTATTTTATTCACAGTATAACATAACTTGATGTTTCTGGTACATATAAATAACTACTAAATCTTTTAATATAATATATAGTACAAAATATCAAGATATCTTTTATTAAAAATGTAGAGCTTAACATTAGATTTTTGTAAAACAATTTTTAATAGTTTTGTAGCAACAATTTTTTTTTTGTTTGTTTTTAAATAATAAAGGAACATTCCATTTCTGAGACTCCTTATTATTAGTATAGAACATCTAATTTTGTGACAGTCTTATTCAAATTTAGCAGGTATATTTACAAATTTTATTTAAATCGTTCAATTTAAATAAGGAGCAATTTTGCATCAGATCTAAATTATACAATGTTAAGTTTTTATAAAATATGGACTATTCCAAAACATTTATCAAAATTATCCAAAAATTGAATACATATACAGTATTATACAGTAAAACTACAGAGTATTTGGTACACAATATTTCATTGTATACTGAATAAGAGTACAATACTGTAGCTAATTACTATATAGTATAGTTTCAAGTAGAACAATTTAATGCTTTCACAATGGATGCAAGATACTGGATTTACGTTATGGTGTTTATATTGCTGCAACTTTAAAAAATAATAATAATAGTCTTATATCCATTAGTGAAAGCTATACTTTACACTCAATCATTTAATCTAAATGCTACAAGAACACGTTAAGTAGAAAACCCTATAGAATTACTTTTCTTTTTCTTATTGAAAGATAAGGATAGGAGAAACCAGCAAGGGCCTTACCATAGTTCCATAGTTTTCTATTGTTCAGTGGAAAACTTGCTAGCACAGATGAAAATCTAACACACAATGGATAGCTTTAGGCATTTAACTCCAAGAGAAAACAGAGTGTGTCAGTGCCTTTGCTAGTCCTTACAGTCTCACAGATATCCATGGCTCATAGATTTTCTCTGTAAGGACCAATGACGCTTAACACACTCCTTTTTTCCTTGTAGTTTAGTGTCAACAACCATTGATTGTGTTAGTTTTTCATCTCTCTGTTAGCAAGATTTTCACCAAACTATGTGTCTCTCTTCACTATGGTAAGGCACCTTGTTGGTTTCTCCTATCCTATTTTTTCAAATTCATCATACCAAACAGTGATGTTTTATTTTCCTTAATGTTTCTTTTTCTTTGCTTTTTTTTTATTTTTATTTTATTTATTTTTATTTTTTTTTTTTTGCATACTTTCTTATTTTGATTAACTATTACTTTTTGGCAGATCTTTATGATCTCCAACAATTACAGTAATTATTAAAATATACTTTGGTCTTGTCAGTAAAAAAAAAGGGGGGGGGGGCAAACATTCTGTTATATGAGAAGAAAATACATTAATTAAAATAAAATTGAAAATGTTAGAATATAACAATTGCTGATTTGGTAAAGAGTAAGATCTTACTGAAAAACTTATTATCCATTGAAAACAACAATATAAACCACAGAAAATCAAATAACATTGCACTTTATACTACAGAAATTATTCATACAACACAATTCAATAATAATTATCAGATTCTGTATTAAACAAAAGGGTCAAAAAAGTAATGATTTTATGAAAACAACCCTGTAGTGATTCCAAGAAATGGTAATTTCATGGTGCATTCACACAATGATTTATTTTAATTAACTCATTCACAAATTGTTGATTAGCACTATTTCAAATGCAAATAACTATTTTGATCAGAAAAGTTACAATAAATAAATGATTATGTGAATGCACCTTTACAAGATTACATTATACAAATTCAAAGGATTTATATAGCATTGAAATGGTAATACACTATTTTATTATATAATGATATGGTGTCTATATGGTAGACACTGCAGAGCTGGTAGAAAATGTCATAAAACCACACAAACATGTTGATGCCTCCACGTCAAAAGGGAGTATCTACACTTCCCAGGTTTCCGACAAAACGACAATCTACACGGCCATAAGCTAAACATTGCAGATGCTTGGCGGCGGAAGGTGCAGATAGTCGGTTTGTCGGTAATCTGGAAAGTGTAGATGCTCGCTTTTGACGCAGAGGCATCGATTTACCGTATACATACATATCAACAATGCATTTACCATTTTGATGCTAAGTAATTTTCAATACATACTTTCAAAAATTTATAATATTTACATTATAGTATAAAAAAATTGTACCCTACTGCAAGTTAAGGACATCAATAATCAATTATATATAATGCAATAAAATTAGGAAGCATACATCAGGAAATACTTTGAAATTTTGGTTTCAATTACATTCTATTAAAATAGTTGTTGGTAGTTTGGTACCAAAAGTGATGAAAAAAAATGTAAAAGCTTGAATTATACTTCCTTATTTTATATACTATACAAAAAAAATGTGTATCTAGTATCTAGGCTAGTAATAGTGATGCATATAAAAAATTATAAAAAAATTAATAATGTGTAATAAAAATAATAATATATTGTTGCTTTTTAAATCTTCATTTTTGTGCAATTATATAGAAAAAAAAATCCATTTATAAAAAACCCAGGTATGATAGTATAGGGGAATGACAAAATAAAAAGACAAAGGATAAAAAAAAAAAGGCAAATCTTACAAATTAAATTATCTGTACAAATGTTTGCCAAAAATTAATCTCATTTCAAATTAATATTACATTCATTCATAAAACAATGTGCATATAATGTAGAATTTAATATTTACTTTTAATCATACAATTAGAGATCTACACTTTTCTTTACAATTGTCTGATTAATAAAGTATGATATCAATCTAACAAGAGAGATCACATAAAAAAAAATAAAGAAAAAATAATAAATAAAAAAAAAAATAAAAAAAAAAGTAAGCAAAAATCAACTTTGCCATAATTGATTGATTAAAAGATCTGATTAGAAAAACACAGAGTTGAAAAATTGGGGAATGGGAGACTAAGCAATGACTGACAAGGACACTTTGCTTGCAAGAGAAAAATATCAATCTCAATCTCATGCAAGGCATTTCTGTCAGTTGCAGCTAATTTTTCCATTCCTCAAGTTATCAAACATAGTGGGTTTTTTAATAAATACTTTTATCAATCAAAAGCTTGTTTGTAAACCTGTTACCTTGCCCACAAAAAAAAAGTGCATTCCTATATAAATAGCAACAGGCTATCATCATTTTTTCCTGTCCCACAGCAGAAAACAAAACAAAATAGGGTTTACGAACAAGCTTAATCTAAAATAAATAAAACAAAAGAAGTTACAAATAACTCCTTTCAATAAGTTGAAGTTATTTAACTTTGATTAAATAATGAATTACTTTGTTTCAAAAGATAGTGTAAATGGTTATCAGTAGCATTGATAAATTTGCAAAATGTCAAATAAATTTTCAAAAATTATAGTTTAAAATAGAACATATAAAAGTGAAGGGAATGGCAGGAACAATTTGAACATCCATACAAAAACATTACAATACACACTACTGCATAGACTTATAAAAACCAGCTTTACAAGTTTCTTAGTCCTATAAACTAACACAATCTTTAACTTTATTTTTATGATAAAATAGGTACGTTAAAATTAATTGTAGAGAGTGTACATATCTTAATATATAATGTGTTTAAAGGTTATTTTAAATTCAATTCATTTTTAAGGGGAGAGGGGGTGAAAGTAGAGAGAGTACAAAATTTATACTACACATCACAGTTAAATATAAGACACAATATTATGGAACTATAGTACACGATAAACTATCTATACATAAATTTACTTTCATGAAATCAATTTAAGTATTGTTAACATGTAACGTAAAAGTAACATTTGTCGATGTGCGTCAATGGATTAACAAAGTTGGAACAATGTTATCAAATGGAGACGTTCACATGTAATTTTCAAAAATAATGTGAACGGCTCCATTTGTTTATTTGTTGGAGCGCGTAACTTTTACTTTACTTGTAAACAATACTTTAAACATCTTGCATTGAGAAAAACTTGAACTGTTAAAAACTCATGACTCATTGACCCTTCTTGCGACAAAAACTGTGTAACCTTTATAACTCATGTAGGCAGCTACAAGATTTGAGATATTACTTCTATCAACCTTCAAATTCAGTTTCAATAACTTAAGATAAATAACTTTGATTACATACCTATCTCAGACCATGTTATAATTTAATTAATTATTTCTGCAAATTTATTTGTTCATTTTAAATTTTTTTTTTTTTTTATTAGTATTGGTATCTGTATGAAAAGAAATATGTCAAAACACTAATAAAATAATGATAGTAAAATATTTAAGAGCACTGAGTTTGTAACTAATATTAAAATCTCTGCAAAGCAAGACTTAAGAAAAAAAAAAAAAAAAAAAAAAACATGACATGACATGCCTTCAATTGCCTTATAAAATTTTCATTTCAAAATATATTAAGTATAAAACTTATTTAAAATATACATATTTTAGTACACTAAATCAGGCAGTAAATCATTTGTGTTCGTGTACTTTTCTTAAGTAATATAATATGGAAGACAGTATAGGTATGGACATCATACTATATTTATGATGTATAAGCAGGCAGGCATTAAAAATTATAGTAAATAAAAAATATACGTAAAATACATACATACAATCAGATCAATCATTGGACTGCATTAATAATAATGCATCATAAAAGGTAAAATAATCTCAATAATAATAATAAAAAAATCCATTCCAGTAAGAAAAAATACCAACATACATACAATGGGAATCAAAATATTAGAGATGGATACATCAAAATGTTGTCCGAGATTCAATATTTTTGTGATTAAAAAAAATCATAAAATAAAATAAAAAACGATTTACGGTGGTTGCTCCTCAATAATGTCCTATATCCACTTGACCTTGAAAAAAAAAATGCTGCCAATCAGCTGAAATAGAAAAAATTCATAAAATTTGGTCTATCAAATGAATTAGTTTTCAAGGCCAATTAGACAATATAGCAAACCACCCTAATATATTGCAATGATTTTGGTACAACATTCAACAAATCATTATTCTCCTTAAATAATAAAAATATTATTTTTTATTCAAATTAACTTCATTACTTTTTTCCTCTTTTTTCTCATGATCAGAATGATTATTTAAATCTATTTCTGTTAGTTCTTGACTATTTTCAATATTTTCAGTACGACATATATCTGCAGACTTTGAAAATTTTTCTCTAAAGCTCACATCTAAGAGATTATCAGCACTTGGATGAAACCATCCATAGTAGACTAGCATTGTAATAATACCAGCAATAAAACTAACAGATGCTCCGACTAGAACTAGAATATAATACCATGGTCTATTATCTATTGTAAACTGAGAGCCAAATGTAGATAACATTCCAATATTTTCAAAAAAGAAAACACTATAATAAATTAAATAGAAATTTCTTGTCTTTCCTTGTCTTGTTGAGATATAAACAAAGAGATATACGAGACCTAAAACCCAGCTGAGAGCTACTGTCCATAGATAACTGTGACCTTCACATCCGATAGGACGTCTCCAGATCATTAACCACAATGCCATAAGTATCCAGTGGCAAGCAGCAATTAGACCAGTGTACAAGGAATATACACTTGCTAGTGCACTGAAGGACAGGATACGAGAAACTAGAAACAAAAACAATTTAAAATTACAAAACCAGTACACAATTTATACCTATTAAAATTATGCAACATTAAAGAAAATAAACCATTGCTATAATAGGTTGATTATTAAAGACAAGGATACAGGAAATCAGCAAGGGCCTTAAGAGAGACCCTTAATTTGACTAAAATCTTGCTAGCACAAAGATAAAAAAACTAAACCATATTGGATAGCTTTTGGCAGATACAGTAACTTGAAAAGAAAGAGGAGTGCAGTATTTATGTGTCAGTCCTTAAAGACTCAAACAGAAACTATGAGTGATAGTTTCATTAGTTCCAGTCATACTTTCTCTCTGAATCTGTAAGGACTGAAGAAGGCACACACACACACAAACATTCTTCTCTTTTCTTGGAGTTAAGTTTCAAAAGCTATCAAAAAAGTTCTATTATTTTTTTTTCTCTGTGCTTGCAAGAGTTTCATCAAACTATGGGACTTTCATCACTATGGTAAGGCCCTTGCTGATTTTTTCTATCCTTTTCTTTTACATCACTAAATTAAAGTTACCCTTATTATTAATAATTTAAGAGTTTTATGCTGCTTTAACTGTTTATTGATTTTTGCATCCGTTTGCTTTGCTTGAAAACTAAAAGCCAAATGTTTATTGTCATTTTTTTAAAGACCTTGTAAACTTATTTTTATATCATTTAGACTCAGTCTTGGGTTTAATCATCGTAAATAAGATAACGATACTATAACGATATTCAATTATCAAAACGTTATAGATTAACAGTTTTATAAAAGTTATCGTTATAGATTAACAAAAATTGACAATGTTATCGTCGCATCTATAACGATACTTTTTGCTCCAAAAATAAGAAAAAATGCACACAAAAGTAAGAAAAGTGCACAAAAAATTAGAAAATATTACCAAAACTTTAAAAAATATATAATTATAAATGACGTCAAAGACACAACATTATAAAACAGCATCAGACTTACTCTTTGCCTTAGACCGGTTTCGTCCTTTACCTAGGACTCATCAGTAAGGCTCATCACTCTCATCAGTATTCTATCTCTCCTACTCTATCATCTTTTTGCTTTTCCTACCCCAGTGTCAACATATAAAGCGATGTAACTAGCGTGAATTACGATACTGTGCAGTCGGTAGGCGTAGTGCTCTCGCGATCTTTCTAGAGTTGGGGAACTCTGGGAAGTGAGGGAGGACACATATTGCTTGCTGGCTGCCTGTCTTACACGCCTCTTAGACACGATTTTATATTACAGTGTGAGGATGAGAGGTTTTAAACAGCAAGCCGAGTTTGCGCGCGCGATTTTAACCAATCAGCGCATGCAGCTGCGGGGGCATCGCGTATAAAAACGCGACTGCCACTTGCTTCCTCAGCTCAGTCAGTTAGCAGATGTGGTGTGAGCCATCTCTAGCTGTACAGAGCTCTCTGCCGAACCTTACTGATGAGTCCTAGGTAAAGGACGAAACCGGTCTAAGGCAAAGAGTAAGTCTGATGCTGTTTTATAATGTTGTGTCTTTGACGTAGTGTGAGAACGTGAGATGCTAGGCACATCGTATTTTATTTTGACACTATACCTCCATCCCTTTAACGTCTACTTTTTAACTAGCTCAAGCTAGAAGATTTGATCCCTAGTCCCAATTTACTATTTAAATTAGAGAATTTTCGCGTTTTATTAATTTTCAATTCAAGGGGGCGTGCTCTAATCTCTACCAACTATTTTCTAAATATTTTTTTTAAACTTATTAATACTAACCGCGATGCTTTTTTCCTAATACGCATAATTATAAATGAGGCGGTTAATCATTGTAGGTATAGTACAGTCATAAAGCAAGAATTTAAAAATATTTTATTTCAATAAAAAATTGCATTATGGTTTATAGTTATCGAAAAGCTATTTTTATAGTATCGTTATTGTGGGCGACATTATTAAAAATAACGCTATTGTTATCATTATAGTGTGATGCTAGAATATAGTATTTGTTATAGAAATTTTGGGTTTCGAACCCAAGACTGTTTAGACTACTAGGTTGATAATTAGTATAATTACCATACCTTATTATCCATGAATTAGACATCAACATGTTCATTTTGTATTTATTTTCATTTTGACAGTTGAAATAACATGTATCTGATGATTCTGATGTCACAATGAACGGATGGGATAGGAAAAAGGTGGGAAGGGGCTGGGAATGAGTAAGAATTTATCACGTGACCAGACCGGTGACTGTGACTGGCTAGCTCATCAGCCAATCACAGTCACTGGTTTGGTCACAAGATAAATTCAAACCCCTTCCCACCACTTCCCTGGCCCATCCGTACATTGTGACGTCAGATACGTGTTATTTCAAATGTCAAAATGAAAATAAATACAAAATCAACGTGTTGATGTCTAATTCATGGATAATAAGGTATCAGTCTAGCATTTTAAATGATAAAAAAAAAAGTTTTCAAGGGCTGAAATTATTTCAAAGTTACTGTATTAATGAATAAAGCTTGTGAGATAAGAACTTTTAGATTTAACTGTTTGTCAATGACAAATATCATTGCTGCTAAAATCTTACCTGCAATGAGCATGTGCCAAGTAAACTGCAACATACTACATGCAATAGAGAGATTTTCTTTGTTTTCCTGGGCAAAGCGTGTAGACCTCTGGTAGGACGCCATTGACCAAGCAATACTCACTAGGGATGTGACGATGGAAAGTGCTTGCGGAGCTTGACTCAGAGAGAAACCTTTGAGCACTGAAAATAAAGAAATAGCATTATGGTTTGTTCTTACAATGCAATGCAATTTTCAATGTGTAATTTTAATGATTTTTAAATGCAATTAAAATAAAAAACACATTTATTAAAAAACGCAAATTTTATTGAAAGGGTATAAGAACTGCATTTAAATTTATTGCTATGTGTTAGAAGTCAGAACAGGCCCTTACTTGGTGCAACATTTCCATTATTGTAAAATGAATCTGATCACATGATAATTCAATGGGTTTCAAAGGAATTGCATGCAAATTTATTGTATCATCTGAACTAAACCCAAAGTTTACTTTACAATGATGAAAGTAAAATATTTAAATGAATGTTAAACGTGTTTATAGAGACATTCAAGAAAATAAGCCTTCACAATTAGGTATGATTAATTTGTAAGTAAAGGACAGGAGAAAACCAGCTAGGGATGGGGCTTGCTATAGTGAAGAGAGTCCCATAGTTTGGTGAAGATCTTCCTTAGCACAGAGATAATTTTGATCATTCACAGTTTCTCTCCGAATCTGTAAGGACTGATGAAGGCAAAACACACTCAATTTCTCTTGGAGTTTAGTGCCAAAAGATGTCAATTTTATTTTTATTTATATATTTTTTTATTTGTATCTTCGAGCTAGAAAGTTGTTTATCAAACTATGTGGGACTCTCTTCACTATGGCAAGGCTCTTGCCCTTGCCCTTGCCCTTTTTTTTTTTTTTTTTTCATATCCCCTTTTTTTTTTAAATTTATCAAGCATGTCTATCAGAGTAGATATTGTAACTATTATATCTCAGTTAAATTTTAGTAGTATGAAAAAATAAGAATGGCATATTATATGACGATATTAATATATGAAGGATATTTACATTCTGATGGTGTTTTATCTGCAGTTTGAATCATAATAATAGTCATCTGCAGAACTAGTTGAGGAGCAGCTTCTAGAAAGCATTCAAAAACTCTCAGTAAGGCAGCATCCGCATCTTCTTTTAGCATCAATTTGTAGTATTGTTGTTGCTTTACTGTATCTCGACGTTTTTCTGCCTTACGACACTGCCAGGCATGACGTAGTGAATCCCAATATCTGTACATAAAAGACAATAAAAATAATTATTTCATGTCATATTTGTTTTCCATATTATAATGTTATATTATAAACAAAAACATAATCTGCAGAATATTTAAAGGCCATAACATTGGTGCAGTTTATCATTCAAGTTCATATATGTACCCTATAGGCATATACAACATCATATCTGCACAATTTTATTGTGCATATATAATTAATAATATCGTGCTACAACAATTTATCAAGACAGCTAGTGACCTTGAGACGTTGTGTGTGCCTTCCTGCATATCTTGCTGCACACTATTTCAACATAATGTATGTATATAAGAAAGGATATTAAAATTAAGTCTTTATACTTATTAAATAGCCAAGCGTTTCTTTAAGTCAAAGAATTATTTGATGCAATTTAATCCACATACCTCAATACTGGAGCTAGTTGAAGAATCATGATAAAAATTCTTAAAATCCAGCACCCTCTTGATTGTCTCAAAACCTCGCCTTCCGCATCCATACAATACCTACAAAAATTCATTATTAAATGAATGCATATTTTATTAAAAATATCTATGTGATATGTATATTTTAAGCCACTTACCATCTAATACTCACAGCTATTGTGATAAATGAAGGAATGAAAACAAACATAAGTGTTAACGTAGCATATGTTATTTCATCTTTTTTATAATAATTTATTGCTAAATTCATGTCAAAAAATACATCTATAACATAGCTAAATATAGAAAAACATAATAAAGCCAACTCCCATGGTTTTACATGATAATTATTGGGAGGAAAATCAATTTCATCCTTCTCCAACATGAGTCGTGAGTCACACTTTGTTGATAAGATTGGTGGAGTTATGTCTTCTTTGGTTGATCCCATTGCTGTCTTTTAATATAAAATCTTGTGAAGCACATAAACTACTTATTTATAAACTTAACTACGTTGTTTTATATCATCACAAATATGGATAATAGACCAATTATCACAATTTTGTTATATAGGAAAATCAAGCCGTACAGCGCAAAATGCAGCTGTCAACGCGATTTCCCCTTATTTCCCCTCTTTTCTTTCCCCACTACCCCACTCAATTTCATCAGCTGGCTGCCAAAAAAAAAAAAAAAAAAAAAAAAAATCCGCAACTGCAAGGCGCGAAAGCATTTTAAAAACTTTTGCTAATGCAGTAGAAAACATCTCCGAGTTGGGAAACTAGAAAATATAGATCATCAATATTTTAAAAGATCGAATTTATAGCAAAAACTAAAGTGCCAGGCATCATATTCCAAAACTAATCTATAGTAATATTTAACTAAATCAAATTTAAGTCCCTGGATAAGGAAATTCAAAAGTACTTTAAATCCAATCAAATCCAATGTCACTTTTACATGTCTCCCGACTCCCTGCATAAATTTGTAGACAAGCATGATTCAAGCTTTTACACTCTAGCTAGTTGGCAGCTAGTTTGAAGTCTTGTTGTCACCTGAGTGCAAGCATTCCTAGTGGTTATCTATGCTTACGTCATACATTATATCGTTTCTGACCTTTAGTCAGCCTCACAGTAGCTATACAGTAGATTATATCCTATACTGAGAATGTCAGATCAAATGCGCGCCATAATTGTGACTGGGTGAAAACTACAGAACTAGAAGCCATCATTTGAAGTAAAGTTACACGTCTAGTTCTGCAGTCGTCACCCAGTCGCAATTGTAGCGTGCATTTATCTGACATTCTCAGTATAGAAGATAACCTACTGTATATATAATATACTGTGACATATACAGCCTTATGATAGTTCAAATAGCCACTAAATGTATCGCAGTGTTCCCTCTAGAGAGGGAAATTTAAAAAATCAGCCAAGAGTCGGAAGACATGTAAGGGACATTGTTCCAACTCTTGGCTGATGTTTTCGACAAGAGTTAAATTTCCCTCTCTAGAGGGAACACTGGGATACTTTTGGTGGCTATTTGAATGAACTATTATGATAAGGCTGACTAAAGGTCAGAAACAATATAATGTATGATGTAAACAGAGACAACCACTCGGAATTCTTACGCTCAGGTGACAACAAAACTTGGAATCTCGTGAAGCAGTATTATTATGTATGTAATAGTAGTTTTAGCTGCCAATTGTGGTGCTGGAATGTAAAAGCTTGAATCATGCTTGTCTACAAATTTATACAGGGAGCTGGAAGACATGTAAGGGTCATTGCTTTAAATCAAATCGCTTTTCATATATACAGTATTCTAAAAATTAAGGTATATGAATAATAAAAACAATTATTTTACATATCTTTACATGACTGAAATTTTATTAATATTATTTTGTGTTATCGTACAGTCAAGAAGTTGACAATAAATATAACAATTAATTTACACTATAAAAATGACTAGAAAATTGATCACTACATAAAATATTTGAAGTAAATTGAGCTCACTACAGTTATTATATCATTTGTAAATGTCTTATACATTAAAAAAAGGGCACCAAAAATTCATGCTTGTGTATGTTTATACATTGTAGCATGGTACGGCTTCCTAGAAGCAAAACGTTGTACGTTGATAAAATAAATCCATTATGTTGCATTACGTTACAATCATATAGAAAGAATAATATTCCATAATTATATGTGTGATAATTTATAAGTCCAAAATTTTGACCCCACACTTTAATTTTGGTGAGTATACTGTATAAATGTAATTGATAATATATATGCATATATAAATATTGCTTTCATTATTTTTATTACGATTGCAAGATAAAGAATTTACTCTATTATTTAACCTTATAACGTGTACAATTGTACTTACTTGGAGAAAACTGCTTACAAATCAGTTTTTTTATTGACATATTATCATTATTTATATACATAGATATATAAGACTATAATTGTTATGAAGTTAGGTACTTTCTATAGAGGTGGACGGATAATAGCTGTGCATATCAAAATACTGCATTTCAAGAGATATTTTTTATACACTTTAATATTAGATAATAATATGTATGTGTTCAAAAATATTCAATTATGAAACCCCTTTGCAAAATTTTAAGGCATAATTATATTCTGCCAATAATTAAAAAATACGACCACATGAAAAAGGCATAATTAGAGCTGGGCAAAACCGGATAATTTTTTATCCGGATAAACGGATAATTTTTATCCGATTATCCGTTATCCGGATATCCGGATAAACGGATAATTTTTATCCGTTTCAGAAACGGATAATTTTTATCCGTTTCAAAAACGGATAATTTTTATCCGTTTCAAAAACGGATAATTTTTATCCGTTTCAGAAACGGATAATTTTTATCCGTTTTAGAACCGGATAATTTTTATCCGTTTCAAAAACGGATAATTTTTATCCGTTTTAGAAACAGATAATTTTTATCCGTTTTACAAACGGATAATTTTTATCCGTTTCATAAACGGATAAACGGATTAAAATTATCCGTTTGTGAAACGGATATATGGATAATTTTTTTCTGTTTCATAAAAGGATAAAAATTCATATATTAATGCGTTGTATATATGAAAAATCAAACGATTTATCCTGAATGTTGACATATATTAATTGAAAAATCTGTTTGATACAATAGAAAGCGACTGCCGTTTTGCTATTCGATAGCGATAGCACACAATAATTAGAATTTTGCACGTACTTTGACTTTATGAGGATGCGGAACTCGAAAAATAAATTACAATTTGCGACGTTGCGACGCTGTGCGTAGCACGGCGTGCTGCTGCTGCGTGATGTTGTGTTTTGTTTTTGCCATCTGTTTTTTGGGAGATTTAATTTGGGGAAATACCATTTTTGTGCTGTGGCCTGTGCAGCAGCTGTGCAGGGCCTGTGGCGAGTTATACAGTGTATTATATTTGATTCTTTCCGTGGCTGGCACATCCGGAATATATGTTTGTAAATATATATAAATATATTACATAATATAAGGGAGTAGGGCACCGACATTATATCTAAAAAATTAGAAGTGTTTTGGGTCTAAATTTGGTGTCATTGTGTAGCTAAAGGGTCACACCTAGCTGTAATTAAAATTTCAAGATGTTTAATCGTCCCGAAAAAGAAAAAAAAATAATGAAATTAACATCAGGCCTTATGGGCTTTTTATTTTAATAGATCATATAAAATTAATTTGCACGGTAACCCCCCCAATTTTTTTTTATATTTTAAATTGTCTCAAGCTGAAGTATCATTGTGTAAAATTTCTGATTGTTTTGACGATGAAAGTTTAAGTCAAATGGCCGACGTCGGTATACCCTTATTCTTAAAATAATATTTAAAATAGAAATTTTAATTTTTTTATCAATTTGTTTATAGAACGCATTTTTTAAAAAATATTAACAAATTATTTCTTTTTACGTAACGCATAATCAAATAATTTTCAACTTCAGAAGCAAGAAACTGATATAAATTATCCATTTGTGAAATAATACGTTTCGTTACTGAAATGAATAAATAAACGTTTGTTTGAGAATTGGGTAAAATCATCCATTTGCGTGAAATAGATAAAAATTATTCGTTTTTGAAACAGATAAAAATTATCCGTTTGTGAAACGGATAAAAATTATCTGTTTGTTAAATGGATAAAAATTATCCGTTTGTAAAACGGATAAACATTATCCGTTTTAAATCCGGATAAAAATTATCCGTTTTAAAACCGGATAAAAATTATCCGCTTTTTATCCGGATAAAAATTATCCGCTTTTTATCCGGATAAAAATTATCCGTTTTAAATCCGGATAAAAATTATCCGTTTTTTTATCCGGATAAAAATTATCCGTTATCCGGATAACAAATTTTCTCAAAACCGGATAAACGGATAAAAAATTATCCGGATAATTTATATCCGGATAATTTGTCACAGCTCTAGGCATAATGTAAAAGTGGAATGCAAAACAAACAAACAAACCAAAAATATAATAATAGGCCTAATAAATAAATGTTTCAAGAGAAGAAAGGTTTTAAAATTAAAATATATATTAATGATAGAATTACCAGCAAGGGCCTTACCACAGTATAAGTTTTATGGAGAGGTCGAAGTCTCGCATGGCACAGTATTTTGTTATAAAAAAATTTAATGTAACCGAGAGCTTTCCTTTTTATATTAATTACATTATCAATAAAAAAAAAAAAGAGAGAGATTTACTTGAGCACATCACTGAGCAGTGTCTTGTCGTGTACTCTTCGTCTGTGGTAAGGCCCTTGCTGGTAATTCTATACTTTTCTTTATTATTGATCCTAACGGCAATGGTTTTTTCCTTAAATTGATATAATAATGATGAAGATTATTAAAAATGAACCTATAATAAATTCAATTAAAAGTGCAATAAACCTGCACTTCTTATCTTTCTTTTCTTCTTTTCTTCTCTCTTCTCTTTTTTTTTTTTTTTTTTTTTTTTTTTCCGCCTGATTTAAAAATTATGGATTGGTCTCCTTTTGCAGTCAAGCTCAAGGGGTAAAAAAAGAAGGGGGGGATTTAAAGAATTCTTGATATTTTACCTTCATAAACAAAATATTTGGAGTTACTTTTTAGTAGAAAGAAAATAGTAATAATATAATGAAAAACAACTAAGACAAGTAAAAATAACAAATTTAAAAATATCAAAAATTTATATTTTCTACTTAATATATGCTTAATTTGTCAATAATTGTTGTATAAAAATTGACTAGAAAAATAAATATATTAAAACATGCACAATAGAAATGTGTGAGCAAGTTATAATTATTTTGAACCAAAAGGTTCTAATATCCTAAGTGGGGCAAAATTTTGTGTAGTGGGAAATTTACTGTGGCTGAATTATTTGTCAGATGGCACACATTCATATTGGCTGAGTCACTCCAAGTGCTGGTATTTGACTTATTGTGGAACTGACGTCTTCGACTGGGTCGTCTATTTTCTGTCATACTCTTTTCTAGCGGCTTCAATGTGGCCTGAAAATATTGCTTTTCTATATTAATACTTTTCTATTATTAAATATATTATAGATTTAATATAGTGAACTACAGGGTGCAACTATGGCTTTTAAGTGAGTTACTTTTGAAACTATTAAATAAAAAGCATTATTATCACTTAACCACTAATTTTTGTGAGCAGAATATATTTTTTAAGTGGTGTGAAGTCAAATTAATTTTATGTGCATGTGTATTTATGCTTAGGATGGCTAAAATGGAGAGAATTCAATACATAAAAAATTGAGTCAACATAAATCTATGGGATATCTAATATATCAAGGGTGCTCCACTATAAGGTCCTAAGTCCATTTGAGCTTGAAATATATATATATATATATTATATATTGCTGCAAATGACCAGAAATGAAAAAAAAATCCAGAATTTGGGGTCGACCCGACGATTTTTTATTTTTCAAGGTCAAGTGGACTTAGGACATTATAGCGGAGCACCCTCAATATATATTATGTGTGTGTGTGTGATTATTTTATTATCTATTGAGTGTGTTTTAGCTTCAGTAATAAGTATATTTACTATGGTTTTAAATAACATGCTGTGACAAGTGACAAAGGAATTAAAATTTCTACCTGTACACTTTATAATCAAATAAAGCCCATCCTGCATGTTAGCTGCAAGAACAAGCTCTTATCAAATATATACATAAATTTAAACTATATTACATGAATATATACACTGTACAATTAAATTAAAGAGGGGGAAATAGAAAATAGCCACTACTTGATTAGAAAACATAATAGGGGCTACAGTAAGAAAATGTACCCTATTTCATTTATTTTTATATATTATGTATATGAAAAAATATCTTACATATTTACATGTTTGCGGAAGTTTACATGTTTGTTAGAAGAATGAAAAATAATTTTAACACACTTACCAGCTTAGCACGATCTGGTCCAGGGGCAGGCTGGTGCTGTGGAGACCTGTTATTTCCTTGAGGAAGAACTGGCAAAGACGTCTTACGTTCAGGCGCCACTTGATGTGGTTTTACCGAGGGAGGCTTACTACCTCCAGAATCTCCTTGTACGTGGACCAATCTCTTAGGCAGAGAAGCTCGCCTATCTAAAAACATTGAACAAAAATAACAATTTATCATTAGTTGTTTCCATTATATAATTTTTATCACTTCCATGGTAATAAAAAGCATGTGAACTAAAACTTACCTGGCCATTCTGCAGGTGGAGCTAGACTTGCTTTAGATTTCCCTGGTCTAGATTTTTCCTCTAGAGATGCATGTCGACTTTGTTTTGTTTGACTTCTCTTAGCAGCAGATGCCGAGGAAGGAGCGCCTTGACTAGAGCTAGCTACCATTTGCTTCTGGCTGTTTCTACGAGAGGTAGGAGCTGACTGTGTCTGGTGACCAGATGCTAGTTCATACAATTTGTTGCGATATTCTTCCACAGATAACATAGTATTGTCACTAAGAGGAGGTGTGACTGATTCTTGGAGAGACAACTCACTTTCCATGTTGTGGAACCTAAATAGTTAATTTAAGTGTTAGAATTATTTTAACATTTCTCACCAATCATTACTATCTCCCATTCCTCAATTTTTCTGAATCTATGTTAGTGGTTTCAAATCAAATCTTTTCATTATCATTAATATAATATTATGATAAAAACATACTTTGCAACATATGGATGTTTTAAAGCTTCTGCTGCTGTCAGTCGCCTCTGTGGATTTAGAACTAGTAGTTTTTCTACCAAGTCTATTGCATCAAGAGGTGCTCCACTTAGAACTTCAGCTAAGCTTTGACTGCGACTTGTACTCTGCTGGTGGGTCATATATTTGTTACCTTCATAGGTGTTAATCAATATTCTCATATCTAGAATAAAAGTAAACGTTTTTTTGATACCTATATATTTTCAATTCATATACCATTTTATAAAAGAAAGTACTTAGGAAATTGACACCATTATGTCTTGAATATATTATCAAAGGAAAGAATAGGGAAACCAACAAGCCCCTTAACACGATGAAGTCCGTAACTAGGTGAAGATTTTGATACCATAGTTAACACAAATATTTTCATTGATTAAGATATATGTTTTGGTGGCCCTCTTCTTCAAGCACTCTTTACAGTCTAAGCAACTGAAGAAGAGAGCCCTCACGCCATCACCTATAAAGTGTCTTAATCAATATAAATATTTGTGTCAACTAAGCCATCAAGATTTCCACTTAAATATGGACTTCAATGCGGTAAATGTTGGCATTTCTATTTAATCCTTTGATAATACAATTATCATAAAAAATGATTATAAGGTGTTTGTATGTGTACCTTCAGAGGATGGCGGAGGTAGAGTTTTCATGATTAATTCCAGTTGTTTGATACTACTACTTCCAGGAAATAAAGGTTTTTCTAATAGCATCTCAGCTAGTATACATCCCAAACTCCACATATCAATTCCTTTTGTATACCTAAAACAAATAAATATAAAAAAGCAAGCAATAAAAAACAAGCATGTATTACAAAAAAATAATAATACAAACTGATAACAAGTTTATATTTACCTAGTAGATCCAATTAGAATTTCAGGAGCTCGATACCATCTAGTAGCCACATAATCAGTCAAAGGAGGGTCTCCACTTCCTTCACTAATCTCGGAGAGTTGATGTAAAGATCTTGCTAAACCAAAGTCTGCAATTTTGCACTTACAATTTGTGTCAAGCAAAATATTTGAAGGCTGAAAAATAAAATAAAATATATTTTTAATTATTACAATCTATCAGGGTAATAAAGTGTTAATAATTGGAAGTCTCAATATGATCAACTGACCTTTTGATCACGGTGAATAACATTTCCGGAATGCATGTACATAGTAGCTCGTAAAAGTTGATACATTATAAATCTCTTATGAATATCCTTCAAGATATTTTTATTTTGTATTACTTTATGAAGATCTGTGTCTGAAATTTGAATACAGTAATTAAGTTTTATTACTGATCAAGAGATAAACATATTTGAGAGGACAATGATTTAAAAAATAAATTTAGTTTATTATTTATTACAGTACTTATTATTATTATTATTTTTTTTTTAGTTGTTTAATACCATCATTATTTGGAAACAAGGGGGAAATAAACACTGTAATATGTGTAAATATAATATAAGAAAAAACCATACTGTAATATGTGTGATATATTTAAAATGGGATATTTTGCTGAAGCCTTTTCTTACCCATAAAGTCAAAGACTAGGTAAATGTCTTTGTTGTTGCCTGCTTTGTGAACGCCTTGCAGTTTGATTATATTTGGATGTGCTCCAAAAGCCTTGAGGAACATTATTTCTCTGTAAGTTCGTTGAGCATCAACTTGGTTTTGAAATGCATCAAAAATCTTTTTAAGTGCAACTATTCCTTTTGTTTTGCGGTCTACTGCTTTCCAAACAATCCCATATGCCTAAAATAAAAGGGAAATTTTGGTATACATAAACACGACTTTTTTTTTACATCAGACTTTTCATGTAATGGGATAAATGACAAAAATTACGGGTATACAGTATTTTGCGTTCCAACATGCTTTGAACACATGGTGAAGCATTTGATACACACAGAATTGCTTTAATTGTGTACTAAAATGTACTGAAATGAAATAAATATCTTTCAGTACAGTACATTATTGACTAATAAAGGAACAACTGTTTTGAGGCTGACTATAAGCAATTTCGCTCACATCCGCTTCCGTTTTGACATGTACTGGTCATGCGTAGTAAGTAGAAACGGAAGGGGATGTAACCGAAATCGCATATAGTCAGCCTCAAAACAAGCTGTTCCTTTATTAGTCAATCCTTATGCAATAATAGAAAAACTGGCAACATTGATAACAAGTATAAGGGGAACATAGCGCTCAAATAAAATAGAGGAGTATGGGCATGCAGTGTTGCAATTCTTTCTATTGTCATGAAAGTTACTCATTTCATTGCGGTACAGTACGGTATTTCAGTGTGGTATTATTATTACACACTATAATACTATATAACAATTAAATTTCACAACACATGACTCCATACCCACATAATTAAATTTCAGCTGCAGTGTATACAGAAAATACCAAGTTACTCTCACTCCATCCATAGTGCTTTGTTCACAATAAGCTTTTATTTCTAATTGGAATTGTTAATTATTTAATCAAAATAACATGCATTTTTATGGAGCTCACTTTAGGCAACTTCACATAATCAGGTCACGGTACTGGCAAAGGTCACCAGGTTGATCACTGGCAAGGGTCATCATGAGTTTTATGTTAATTTTAGCCTGGTATAGAGCTGACCATGTTAAATTGAGGGATTTGAAATTTGAGTTTCTCGCTTCAGAATTGTTAAAGCACGTTAAATTGCACATCATCATAAAGTAAAAAGCACAACTCCAAAAGTATTTAAGACGTGAAAGATCCCCAGTTAAAGCAAAGAGGTTAAAAATGTGCGCAAAGTTGACACCAAATGAGGGCCTGGGTTCCACCAGAAATGCCAGTTTCTTAAAGCTGTTTTTTAAAAAATACTGTATAGATCAAAATGACATTTAATTATAACCATATTTGAAACCACATAGGTCGACAAAGAGAAACTGAAATTTCTGGCAGAACCCCGACCCTCATTTGGAGTCAAATTTGCGCACATTTTTCACCTCGTTCCTTTAACTGGGACTCTTTCACGTCCTAAATACTTTTTGAGTTGTGCTTTTTACTTTATGATGATTAGCATTTTAAAATATGTATGCATACTTTAACAATTCTGAAGCGAGAAATTCAAAACCCTCAATTTATCATGGTAAGCCCTATTACCAGAGGCCAAAATTAACATTGCCAGTGATCAACCTGATGTCCTTTGCCAGTGTGCCGTGTCTAGATTATCTGTAGTTGCCTATTAGAAAAAGCATGAGCTTTTAACTTTTTTTTTTTTTTTTTTTTTCATTGTTTTTGAGAGGTTAAGATTTTTTAATTATGTATTTGAGAGAAGTTTTAACGATTTTGTATGGTCTTTTCTAGGGATATCTTTTGTATGCTAACCAGATATTTTCTGATTAACTTTGACAGAGAAGTGAAGAAGTTGCGGCAGGAATACAAAACTAAACTTGCTCCAAAAAAAAAAAAAAAAAAAAAAAAAATACACAAGTTATGTTATAACTAATAAGTTTTTTTTTTTTTTTTAATAGTGATCATAATATGTAGAGTCCTTTATTAATAAACTACAGCAATTAATCCATTAACTTTATAAATATGATGCTTACCCCTTTTCCAAGACGTTTCTTGATTTCAAATTTTAGAGTTATGTCATCATCTAATTCCATGTTCTGGGACTCGGACATGTTATCCTTCACTGCAATTTTAATGAGAAAGCCAGCAACGTACAAGTGCAAAGTTGAATGAATCGAATATCGTGTATGTATGCTTCTAACATAAACTTGAAATCTGTAAATTAAACCATCGTATTTTTATTGTTACAAACTTGAGAAATCTTTGATGTCCCGTTCACTTCCTGTACACATCTTGAACATTTTGTTTACGTGCATGCATTATGTAAAACGCTCACAAAAATAAACATGTTTGCGGCTACAAAAATAAATAAAACATTAAAAAATATTAACAAGTTGTAGAGTTGAAATAAAGTGTATTAAAAAACGCTAACATCACAGAGTTTACACATACAATTTTGTTGTAAAAAGTACTGCAAAACTTCTTTTCTAACTCCCAAATTCCAATACAACTTGTTTTGTTGCCATGGCAACCAGCTGGGCGAAACAAAAGCGTCACATTTCACAGCAAAGGCGCGCGCCTCACTCAAAAGTTTTGAATGACATTTTCACACGCGTGCGTACGTACTATATATACGGATTACGGACTACGGGACACTGCGTATAATGCAAAGCACATATTCCTTGAACTGAAGACTCGAAGAGAGTGAGAGAGACTAAAGGTTCTAAGAAAATATAATAACATTACACATTAATACACGCGCGCTATTTAATTAATTTGGTATTGCAATAACAATAAGCATTTATTTTTTTAATCTATATGATCTTAGTACATTAATGTACATTCTGTACATCAAATAATGTAATGTGTATAGTGTACAATATCACTGAAATTAAAGGTTTTTTATTTATTTATTTATTATTGTTTTAAGTATGGAAAGTTGTCTTGTAAATTGTATACTTATTTTGTAGGTTATATATATTATTTGATGTGGGATTCTGCTGCGTAATCGATTGACATTGAAACATAGGATAGGAAGATAAATACGAGCTCGAAATTTTATATTACAGAGTAAGAAGTCAGACGTGAGGATGCGTGGGAAAAAGAAAAGAGCTTCCCAAAATGTGTTCATGTTCAAATAATATAGGTACGTGCCTGTCACGATAGTACACCAAATGCGCGTGCCATTCTGTGCTGAGCTGTGGTATCGTGGTGTTTGTATAAAAATACTGTCTGACTTTTTTGAATCAAACTTGTTATAATGCTCTTTGTATATTTTACCTTGAAATGTTTCAAATGTTAAATGGCTCGATTTTTTTTTTTTTTTTTTTTTTTTTTTTTTTTTTATCTTTAGAACTTTTACACAAAACTTATGAATATATTGCGCAACACAGGTTCACAACTTTTATTTAAAAGAAATAAAACTGTGCCAATTTGTTGTTGTTCTTAGTAATCAATAAAAAAAATAGTAGACGGAAATATTAGAGAGAGGAGAGAGAAAGAGTTTCATACATCGATAGATTTCATAGATAAAATATTATATAAATAAGCATTTTATTTAAAAAAATTAATATTTTACAAAAATAAAGAAAGAAAGAAAGAAAGAAAGAAAGAAAGAAAGAAAGAAAGAAAGAAAGAAAGAAAGAAAGAAAGAAAGAAAGAAAGAAAGAAAGAAAGAAAGAAAGAAAGAAAGAAAGAAAGAAAGAAAGAAAGAAAGAAAGAAAGAAAGAAAGAAAGAAAGAAAGAAAGAAAGAAAGAAAGAAAGAAAGAAAGAAAGAAAGAAAGAAAGAAAGAAAGAAAGAAAGAAAGAAAGAAAGAAAGAAAGAAAGAAAGAAAGAAAGAAAGAAAGAAAGAAAGAAAGAAAGAAAGAAAGAAAGAAAGAAAGAAAGAAAGAAAGAAAGAAAGAAAGAAAGAAAGAAAGAAAGAAAGAAAGAAAGAAAGAAAGGTGTTATCGCAATTGTATATATGTATTGAAATTGAAACTCTAACCATAAATCACAAAAATTCATAATGAAACTCATTGAAAATGAAATAGATATAGAGATAAAAAAAAGTATCCTTATTTGATTACTTTAGAGATCGTGTGTGATCAAAAAATACTTCAATTTGATATAATATAAGGCAAAACTTTTCTCCAGTCTTCTCCCAAATCGTGCATAATATGAGTAATATGTAATATATAGCACAATTGGAGGCAGGTAAACAAAACCACTCCTATATTGATCAACGAAATAGCATTCATCCATTTCTTTTAACTGGTAAATTTTCATTCATTTTTACATTTTTACAATTTTTCAATTTTTTTTTTTTTAATTTTTCAATTCATTTTTTTTTTGTTAGACAATACTGTTATCATTATTGCGTCAACATGCAAATAATTTTTATATTGCTATATATAGTCTATTTTTATTATTGTATTATTTTATCTCCAAAAAATAAATTTATATTATATACATGCAGTCTAATAATAATTATAATATTAATGGAATATATTATTCCATGTATGTGTAATGTAGTAATGTTATTAAACTCAACACATTTGTCAATTTATATTACTTGTACAAATAATTTACATTTTTTTTTGTAGCATTCAACGTGCAAAGTATCCTACTTAATATGCAACTTGTTTACTTTGACGGTAATGCGGGTTGCATAACCAATGAGTGCGAAAATTGACTATACTAGTCATTGAATCGATAGAGGAAATGAAAAACAATTAATTTTATACCTGCAATTTTATTTTATTTTTCATATGATAACTTTTGTTTTATATTTTATTAATACATTTTAATTTTAAGTAACCTAGTTTCTAATTAAAATAAAAATATTTGGGTTGAGATGAGTGAAAAGATGCTTATATGCATTTGACTCTAAACATGTATGATCTTTGTATTTTTTTTTTTTTTTTTTTAAATAAAACCCTTTGAAATTGAAAAAAATTGGTCATTGAATCGAATAAAAAAAGAAAGAAATTTTATTCTGCATGTAAAATTTTACAGAAATATGTGATAATTAAAAAACAAACAAACAAACATAATATAGATAATATATAAATTAGGAAAATGTGAAAAATGGGACATTAAATGCTGAAATTAAACGTGCATATTATAGCGTGTAACATACAACTATATGAATGCATATAATTACACCCTAGCCTCTCATATTCAGTATAATCTTTTCAAGATATTGTCGGGTTGCGGATATATAGAATTATAGAAACAACGTAGTTTGACTCTACCAGAGCAAGTTTAAATGTCACCAATATAGCTTAGAATGATAGGGCCTTTCTCTTTGCACCATTCTGATAAAGTGTCGGGATGAAAACACCTGGCCATGGCTATAGAGATGAGTTCACACAATGATTGATGTTCACGTGATTGTGATATAATATATTATTTTACCAATCAAAAACTTGCGCTAAATTACAAATGTTATTGTTATGAAAAACTCGCACTATAGAATAGAATTAAATGGTAAAATACAAGATTAACCTTGGGTAAAATATATATTATCACAATTGTGTTGTGTGTGTTCCAGACTGTCTGATTCAAATGTAAGCCAATTCTTCTCTAATTTCTCTATGTTTTTAATTTTAATTGATATATAACAACTTATACCTGCATACATGATAATACACAATATGCAATTTTTTTCAGATGAGATTAATATTATTTATTCTATAAAAGAAGCAAGAAATTTTTTCATTGTCTAATTAAAAATTTGTATTTTATTAACAAAGTATAGTATTTTTTCTTTGTTGATAAGGTCTATAAAGAACCCGTTTGTTCTTATTACAATATATTCTGTATCTATTTTTTTTTAAATATTAATAAATAAATAAAACACCAAATTTTATGAACTTTGGACTAGTACCATAATATTTTAATGTACATAACTTTAAACACAACATTATTATAATAGTGATAGACAGTTTTTCCGTGTTAAAAAAAAAGATAATAGTAACTTAAAATAATTATATAAAAAAAAAATACATAGGAAATAAGCTCCATTAATGGTTGTTTCTTGTCTTTCCCCTTTTTTACTGGGTAAAATTATACATGACATGTGCTGTAATATAAAAAAACAAACGATATAATGTAATATAAAACAGTGCAATTAATAATGACCAGCTAATATGCAGCTAATTATGCATTGAGGAAAGGATATAGTAAAAGTACATAGTACCTACAATTTCTACATTAAGAAAACAAAAGTTAACCTAAATTTGATTATTAATATCTAACACACATTTATAAAATTTATTCTGAATATATTTAAAAACAGAACCAACAAGCAAAACAATTTTATTTTCCCCACTATACAATTTATGAATTGCAACATATGAAAACATTGTATTTGTTCAATTTTCGTCAATACTATAATTTAAAGTTAATTATGCCTTTTTTTAGACAAATTCTATAAAATTAAAAAAAAAAAATCCCCAGATATTTAATTATTACGTTCAATTTTAATCCCTATACAAAAAATTTGCAATTGTATATAGTAAATTTTATGTTTTTATTATTTTTGTTTAATAAGTAAAATATTGGAAACATATATTGTCATGATACCATTACGTTACACATTCATAAATATACAGTAAGCTATGTTAAAATATTGTCATTATTTTTACTTTTTTCATACAAAAAGAAAAAAAACTACCATCAGTTAGTATACAGTGTAGTTAAAAGAAAAAAAATTATGCCATAAATATAATACACACACATATTTATGAAGGAATATATTACACACTGGGAATTCGCACAACAGCAAATATATATTATGGAAGCAATGATTTTTGCGAAGTTGTTTTTTCAATGGATTTACATTTTATTCATTTATATTTACACTAGAATAATCTATCTTCATTTTATCTTTTATTTCGCTTACTAGTTGAGACAGTTTTTTTTTTTTTTTTTTTTTTCACAGCAATGATCACATATTATGTATAAGATTTTTAATTATTACATTTCATTTCATCTTTTTTTTTTTTTTTTTTTTTTTTTTTTTACATTTAAAGAAAGAAACGATCTTTGATACTTTTGATACTACTATATAATAATATATCACCTTATTGAATTGAAGAACTACAATTTTAATTCTCAACAGCTTATATTTAACTGTCTCAACTTTTATTTTACAAGTTTTCAATTAATTACCCATTCATTCTAACCATAGTCAAAAATATGACTAGCCTGACCAGCATAAATATGAATCCATAAAATAGCGACACAAAAATCTGCAAGGAGTTTTTCTAAAAGTTTTAGGAATATTGTTATATTATGTATAGTTATGGGAGTTGGTATACAAATATTGTAATTATAATAATATAAGCTATAAATATTTTGCTACATAATGACAATTTAGAATGTTTTAACTTATTAAAACTTATTTGACACACATATTTTATACGTTTAAAAATTTTGTTATACTAATTATTTATTTATTTTTTATCTAAATAGAAGGAAAAGGGTTTATAGAGGTGCATAACAATTAATCTACGCGAATACACACATAATATTATAGTTTTACACATATAGACCATATAATAATTATTGTAATTAGAATTTTCTAAAGCAGTACATCAATAAGTACAGCAATTTGTATAATGGCAGTGTGTCTGAGCAAGATTGAGTGTGAATTTTACTAATTTTTTTTTTAAAACCTTTGCAAAATAAAAAAGCAAAGGATAATATATTTTTCATTGACATGTATACTATGGACTTTTTGTTTAAATAATAGTATTTTTTTTTTCAGATGTAAATTTTGTTGTTGTTGTAGTTATTATTATTTTTTACTGTTGACCGTTGCAGTCTTTGGAGTGCTGTATGTGGAATGTCCTGTCACACATATCATGAGATCACAGCTCCTCTGGCAGGGGCACATTTTCCTGAAACCAAAATAAAATATCATTTTATTTACATTTATTTATTTACAGTGTATTACTTTTTTTTTAATAATAAATTTTATTTGATAATTTTTCTCTTCAAAAAATTTAAATTGCATTTTTGAATCTTATTTAAAAAAAAATTGTCTCGATGATCGCGTAATATATTGCATGTATGTAAAATTTAAAGCGCTGATATTTTTAAAACATGTTAATTTCAAATATGAAATATATGAAAAACAAACAAACATTTCAGTTATAAATTAATGAGTCCTGAAACCCGCGATGTTTATTGTATTTCAATTCAATAATTTACAATATTCGGAGTGGATATTATGGACGCGAAACGCGTACAACAATATAGCGTCTGTATCGCGTCAAAATATACCAAGTGAAATTATCACGAGCTCGTCAAACGTTCCATCTACATATTATAGGGTTTACTGTGTCAGATATGGAACGTTTGGCGCGCTCGTGATAATTTCACTTGAAACATTTTGACGTGATAGAGACGATAGATTTGAATCGTGTTTGATGTTGGTAAGTATGCGGTTTGTTTTTACATCCCATGTTTTGTGGTTCCCATCCTTTTAAATTCTTTTCCTTAAAAAAAAAAAAGTCCTATAGCAATTGCCATAGTGAGCAATGGCTAATAAATTAATTTGAATCTCCCTCGCACTTTAACTATCAAAATTAGAGAATTTCACTTTGCACTCATTTGTAATACACAGAGTGCTAAATTTTCTCTCACGCACCATTTCATTTTAAATATGCTAAAATAATAGACTAAAAAGATAAATAGATATCACATGAGATTTTTTTCTTCTTCAAATTTTACTAATTAAAATTTAGAAGAAAACTTAAAATTACCTGCTGTTGCCAATTTGCGCATCAGCTAAGGGCTCCAAGCTGAGCCTTGCGACAGTTACACAGCCACTTGATGATACGAGCATTGCGTTCTACGATGGAAGGCTGCTCTCCAAGCTTGGAACCTCCTGGACCTGTAGGTGCTGGTCCAGAATCTCCGCTGCCTCCTCGCAGTGTTCCATTGACACCCCAAGTGCCTGGCCAGGAGTCCACAGAGCTCACACTCGCAAAAAATACAGGAGATCCAGTAGAATCTCGAGATCCTCTCTTGCCTGATGTTAAAACCTTGAAAGCATCTTCTTCCAATCCAAGTTGTTCAAAAAACTTTTCTAAATCAGCACTTGACCGCCTTGGAACATTTGCCGGAGGAGAATGTTGGGGATCTTCCATCTCGTCAGCTACGGTTCTCACTATGGGAGCCAGGAATGCAGCACGGGAGTATCTATGGCTGATATCAGACTTAGAGCGTAGGATCGGACGTCTTCTGGAGCCGCTGGGAGACGGAGAACGAGGTCCTCCAGGTTGACTCTCAGCTCTGGGGGAGGAACGGCGACTGTCAGTGGTTCTATTAATAATAATGATTCAAATTATATTGATTTTATTCTAAGAAATGGTTTTTATAAGATATGCACCTACTTATAAATCTATACAAAAAATACGAACTTTTTCCTTATTATTTGAATAGTATTCTTTTTAATATAATGTACCGAAATGAAATGAATAACCTGCAATTTTAGTGATGCTTTTCAGTCTATAGTTGTGCAGGTTTTTCATTTCCTTGCGGTACATATTTGGAATACCATTTTTTTTAAAGTGACCCTCATATTACGCTTAAAACTTCATTTATTTTAGACTATTTATGAAACTTTTCTTATATATATTTATCAAAAGAATAAGAGAGAATGATTTTTTAAAACTTATTTAGTTTTATTATATGTTTTAATCAATATTCAATAGTAACTGCATTAATTATATTGTCCAATTCAAAAATAACTGATGATACATATTACATATCATCATTTATATTTATCTTAAAAGTAAAATTAATTATTGTGTCGATAATGAAAGCAACCGATACTTTATTACAAGCCATCTTTGTAACAAAAAAAAAAAAAAAAAAAAAAAATTAAAATAATATATATTAATTAATTAATTTACCTGCACGCTCCTGCCAAGCTATCTCCACTGTCCACACTAAGATCATCATCTGCCTCACAAGGCAGGGCTCTAGCAGGTGCAGATCCAGCTTCACTTGGCACACTACGACGACCTCCACAGCACTTGCAACTACTTGGTGATCGACTAACGTAATCCGAGGTGGCTCTACTGCCTGGGTAGTAACGTCTCCTACCACTAGAAGCCCCGCTCGTCTCATCCTCTTCGTCATCTGAACCTGGGGTAGTGGTGCTTGACTCGGTGTGGCACATGGGACTTAAATCAGGGAGTGACTTGTGAGTGGCTGGACTCAACACGGTCCGTGTGGTATGAGCGGTGGGCGTTGAGTGCCGACTACGAAGATATACTTTCTCTCCTGC
>OX439130.1:22676832-22774332 GCA_949318235.1 Ecdyonurus torrentis | reverse complement strand
TCTCTCTCTCTCTCTCTCTCTCTCTCTCTCTCTCTCTCTCTCTCTCTCTCTCTCTCTCTCTCTCTCTCTCTCTCTCTCTCTCTCTCTCTCTCTCTCTCTCTACTCAATTATGATTGTATAAGATGCAAAGTTAGCCAATGTCTCGCGGTTTAGATTTGATTTTTTTTTTTCACGACGTGCTTCTCTTATTACTCTTCTCATGTTAAATAAAGTCTCACGCAACGTCACACATAACAACTCATCAAGAAAAGTAAAATATACCCCACCCCCTTTTTTTGTTCAGTATAATGGTGTTCCATAATCCTGGTGCCCGTGTTAATTATTATCCGTGAGCTTCTCTTTTTTTTTATGCCTATAACACCGTAGCATCCGTTACACCCACTAGATAATAACAAACATTATACAAGAAGATTATTCAGAGCAATTTTTTTATTGTTGTGCTTTGTTGAATTTCACCTACATTTTTGAAAAATATATATAATTTAACATACAATAATACTTTTCAAAAATAGTCTTTTTTATATATAAAATTTTGACAATCTGTATACTTTTATTATTTCCCCTCCGGATGTTGTTTAACGCAATTCCAATTTTCGAAAGTTATTTATAAATAATTTACTTCATTGTTAATAAAATGATGTATTCTATAGAATATCAACTATAGTATATAGAACAAATTGAGTATTATTTCATTATGCTAGTTTAATTATCATTTCTCATCAACAAATCCATATGATGCACCAAATTTGAGAGAGAGAGAGAGAGAGAACTCTGTTTTGCACGCGATAACGAACTAATTACTATAAATTTAATTTACTGTCACCATCCGTTAATTCATTAAGTATGCAAAAAAAAAAGTATGTCGAATTTATAAAATTAAATATTTAGTCTAATTATTAATAATTACCAGAATAATTTACTATATTTTTTTTGTATCACTCTTTCAAAGGCAATTTATATTATATATATAGGGTCCCTATATCAAGCGAAGTACACATTTCTTTTTATAATCACACGATGTCGGCTGCTGCTATTTGATGAGAGAGGAAAAGTGAAATGTGATACTCCCACAAGATATAAGAAGAAAAAAAATGCGAAAAAAATTTAATAAGAAAGCAAAAGAGCGGACAGTTCTCATCAACTGCCACTGTATATTATGCTGTATGCCTATATGCTTGCAGTGCCAGAAAAAAAAAAATCACTCTTTTTTATGGTGAACATGATGGTGAAGCTAGGATTCAGTCTTTGGGTCTTCAACCTAACATTATAAGTGCACACGCCTTACGCAAGCAAAATCCTTCTACTCAGCTTTCATTCAAGAGGGATATGGATGATGATGAGATTCCAATTCAATAGACGCTCAAACACACGCACGTTTTTTTTTTTTTTTTTTTTTTTTTTTTTTTTTTTTTTTTTTTTTTTTTTGTCAAAAAGATGATGTAAAAATATGGGGGAGAAAGAGAGGCAAGGAAATTTTTCATCATTTTCTTTTTTATATATATATTTAGATGAGGAGTCTAGATTAAAAATCATAAAACTTTGAAATCAAACTTAAATCTTATAACAGCTACTTTTTTTGTACGATATTTAACGATTGCAAAACTTTTCAATAAATATTACGAAGTCAGTCTCTCTCTCTCTCTCTCTCTCTCTCTCTCTCTCTCTCTCTCTCTCTCTCTCTCTCTCTCCATATTTTATAATTTCATACACGTTTGGAAATTATTCTAGTTCTTAAAAGTTTAACCATAAATTTCATCAAATTTTAAATAATATTATTAATTTTTAAAATAATTTATTATTAATAAGATCCTTTAGTAATGAAAATAGAAAATATAATTTGCATCATAAATGGAAGGGGTCAGGGAACTTCAGAGTAATTATGCACAGGAAGTACCTATATTTTGAAAACGAGAGGGGAAAACAGAAAGAACCACAAAGTACAACATGATGGAAAGAGCTGGAGAGGAATGAAAATATAATTATACGTCAAACGAAAATGTTACATTGAATACTAAATAAGTTTTAATAACCCTACTTCATTTAGAATATACTATAAAATAAAAGAAATATACCTTAACAATTCCCAAGTTGACTTTTATATATAATCTTAAGAATCATCACTTGACGAGTGTGTGTATAAGTATAAGAGAGAGGGGAAAGAAGAAGAAGAAAAAATTTATTACTTTTTTCATACAAAGCTATTATATAATGGAACTAATGGAAGTATTTTATTGCAAAGACTATAATGGTAAATGTAAAGGGGGGAGTGGCAATTGGGAAGCTGATGACTTTGAAGGGTGTGGTGGTGACGAGACAAGCGAGAGATCGAGGGTGTGTATGTATATGTATGTTCATGCAATACACTCTCCTTCTTCAATTTAACTCAGGATAAATTAGAACCATTTTATCTGCATCGACTGAAGATAATATAAGACAGACAGCTTATTATTGATGTGTAATTTATAAAACAGACGAGCATATTATTGTCCACACTTTTAACCTTTCAATGATAAGTTTATAAATATAATAAATTAAACATTTTATATAAAGCAATAAATTTCAAAAGGAAATGACCTTTGCTCTTCAAAAAAATAGTATTTATTTTGATATTTATTTTCAATAAAAAAAAAACTGTAAAAAAAATGTAACATTTTATGTATCAAAGCCTTCTATAAAAATCATATAAAAAAATAACTGAGATAAAGATTATATGGACTATAGTATAATGCATGTGTTGAATTTTCTTAATTATAAAAAATAAGTAATCCATCAAATGTCAAACATATAGCATCTTATCTGTATAGCTTCATTATATATGCATTGCATATAAGGAAACTTGACTTTGCATTTTCATATTTCCACTTTAAATATTCTTTCTCAATCATATATAAAAATAATATTCAACCGCATAAAGCATCGTATTCTCATTCATATAAGCGGTGGAAAAACAAAATATTAATAAATACCCAGATTAATTCTATATGCAATAAACATATCGATCTTTGATTTTTTTTTTTTTATAGCTTTTGTCTTTTGCTCTAGTTTTGTGAACTGGTCTAGAAATCCGAGAACATTTATCAACTTCTTCTACTTTTTGAAGGACGATTTTGTCATTATATGGGGTGAGTTTTATTTTATTTCTAGGAGTTTCAAGTATGGACTCTTGGTTGCTATAGCAACGGTATAACACAGGGGGTTATATAATATGGAACAAATCTAAGGATTTTATATGTATATTCTCGAACAACGAGAAGGGTTGTGTTGTATGTTTGTTTCCGCAATTGAGATATATATTCATATTCCCCTCATATATACATCTTCATCTTTTGTTTTTGTGACAATTTCACTTTTTTTTTTATACTGTTATATATTATGCACATGCTGGGAATATAAAGTCTAGATGTTCATATGATGGAAAAAAACTTTGAATTTTTATGAAGATAACAGTCATACTTACAGAAAAAAAAGTTGTGTCCAAACTTAACCAGTCTTAAAGGCATAGACAACATGAAAACACTTGCATTTGCATAACAAAACACTTGATGGGACTTACATAAATAACATTAATTGGTCTCAAAACCCAACTGTAGCGCCGTAGCAGTGATCAGAAAATTTCAATTTATGCAACCCGCACAACATTTTTATACTAGTTTTTGCCTGTTTATGACGTCATAAACAGGAATATTCACGCAAATTGCATACTTTACAGCTTTTTCAAGATCTCTTGTGGGGCCACATTTACATTCTGGTAAAAAATATCATCAGTTTTGTAGATCCCATTTCGTGTTTAGAACATGTTGTTTCAATGTTTTCTATGCCTTTAAGATATAGTCTTAAATTGAACATCATCGGTCTATATGAAAAATATTGAGCGATGCTAACCCGTATAACACTTTCATTATATACATTTTGTATGACAACTGATGTTAACCAAAGCCCTTCATGGACATGCTTGCACGCCTTGTGTTGAGGATTATCATCACTAAACCCCTTGCTGGAGAATAAAAAAAAAAAATATTGTTTTTAACCAACGAAATCAACGATCCAAAAAAAATGTATTTTAATCAAACCCATATGGTCTCTCCTTCTCCATATGTCATGTATTTGAAATATGGGGTTTAGAATACCTATAAAAGCACACACGTATATAATAATAATATTCTTTTGCTGTACTTAAGTGTCATCAACCACGGCATAAATATATTAAATTTCTCTCTCAGTTCATGGTCAAATAACATAATATAAATATGATATGTATATGATACAGAAGATTGCGTCATTTGTCATAGCGCGTTAATGGAAGCACTTTAATGCACTTAGTATAGAATAAGAATAAGATAAAAAATGAAATAAAGATGCAAAACAGTCAGACACTGTACTACATCTCAAAGACCCCTAAATTCTAAAATATCTTCGGAAATAAAAAGTATAAGGGTTCTTAATACTTTTTTTTATGATCGAAGGAGCGCTCTCTTTTACATTAAAAAAAAATTCCTTGCAATCTCTACATAGTTTTAAAAACTCATAAAAAGGGAGCTTAGAAATGTTATGTTTGAAAAGTATATGATTAGGGGGCGTTACTTGAAAGGTTTTTCACGGACCAAAATATACACACAACAAAAAATAAAAATAAAAGGAGTAGAATAGCGATTATTACCTCTAAAATTAGTATCGTATAAAAAAAAAAATGAAATATGGGATATTGGGTTTAATTAGGATGGTTGAAGGAATGTAAACGAACGATGAGCATGAACCATGGACCTCATGTAGAGGGAGCGTGGGCGGGTGTAGGTCGGGTTTATATGTTGCTGGTTGCGCGGAGCACGGGGCCTCTCATCCCCTCTCTACACGCTGGCTTCGTGGGAATCAATAAGGTTGCTCTCCAAAACCCGCGCGCGCCTCATTCTATGCTACACTCAAATCGAGCTTTTGCGCCCTGCCTGCCAGCCTATATGCGCCCTCCAGGAGGATGAGCTACGAGCCAAAAACACTGTAAAATTTTATGACGTCACTTGGTTCTCACTTGATTACCCTATTTTCATCAAATCATATTGATATAGAAAGTGAATTAACACAATTTACATTGATTTAAACACTTCCCAAACAAAAAAGTTAAAAAAAAAATATATATATATAAAACTCATGAAAACTATTTGTATAGATAAGATTTTTATTAATTTATATTAAATTTCTAAAATATATATAAAATTCCCAGCAATTAACTTTCATTATATAGATAGTCGATCAACCAAAATATTTTTATAACATCTTTTAGTATATACGTGCCAAGAAAATAAGCAAATAATCAGTATTATGGTGTGAATCTTATTGTTCTCTGACTTTATTAATTAATTCCAACCACGAATTGAGAAATTTAGGAATGGCAAGTTTTGCAGATGAGGCATACTGCTTAAAGATTAAACTTTTCTATGTGTAATAAAATAAAACCATACTATCTTTGCTATAATTTCCATTTAGAATAACAAACATGTTATTATATTATCAATTATTACATACATAGTATAATGAAGTGAACTGCAAATGTACTGTATACGTATAATTCATATATAGTATTCTATATAATAAATAATTTAAGTGATGGTGTTTGTTAAATTACATTACATGCAAAACACATTCATGTGCCTTCCTTAATTAGAATAGCTTGAATTGTTTACATATGTATTATATATACATATATATAATAATACAAATTTTAATCTCTCACCAAATTCTCATTCCATTTTCTCTCTCTCTCTCTCTCTCTCTCTCTCTCTCTCTCTCTCTCTCTCTCTCTCTCTCTTATTCTTCTTCCCATATTCTTAATTAACTTAATGCGTCATATTATTTATATGATGGGCTTTGAATACTAACTTAATAAACATACAATAATTATTTACTACGATAAACTTATACAAATATTAAAAAAATAATAATAATAATTATATATGATGTTAGTATACTAATAATTATACATCAGATTTTTTAAAAGTTATTCTATGTATTATATTATTATACAGTATACATCAAAATACATGTACCACCAAACAATACACATAAAGTATTATATAAAAAAAAGTATACAATAAAAGTTACTTACGTTATTATATTTTATTTACATCTTAAATTTCTATCAAAATTGTTCCAAGATAAAGAGAGAAGTGTAAACACTGATTATACGTATAAGTTGACAAACTTGACATTGGTTGAGGTATATAGATATATATTACAGTACAATACTATAAATCTCACTCACATCCTTGAACGTTTTATTACACTATACTTATAGAAACAAAAAAAAGTTGCGTCATTATCAAGAACAAAAATCTATAGGTATATCTCGACATATTCTAAGATATCCTCCTAAATTCTTTGTAAGGGATCATCATTTTTATAGTATACAATTTTATAAAGGTTCTTCCTTGCGTAATTGGTGAAAGATATCATTAATTAAAATTTATAATAAAAGGTGACATTTACATAAAAGAGCTCTAAAGGACAACAATAAATACTTATTAAAAAGATGTTAAAAATTGTCATTATAATCTTTCACCTCATAATATAGGTGCAGCAATAGCATTTTCCTATTTCTTATTCTTTTTATATATAGATGAGGATGAGGCTTCAAAAATGTCTCTTTATAAAATAAAAATAACGTACAGTACTTGACATATTTTCATCGTCTTTGTGTATATAGACTAAAGAACTTGTTTTGTATGTACGTACCTAACAAAGTGTATATTTATATATTCTTTTGTATATATTTATTTTTCTAGACTTGGTTAAAATAATATGCATTACTCTATAATACTGTGTTCGCTACTTCGCTATAATATATAATATTCTGCTTTGTGTCACTCAATGTAAAGTTTGGTGCCTGTGATATAATAATAATAATAAGTCTTGCACGACACTGAAATAACATCATATTATTATAGAAGTCTATCCAAATATTATTCTAATTTACCCATTTTGAATTATAAGACTATCAGAGGAACGTGCATATACGGGAAACTTTAGTTTCATTTTCAAGCAGAAATTATCAAATGTATCTATCTATCTATACTGTATGTATATTTTTACTATGTGTATAAAATAAATTTAGACCCATAATACAACGATGAGAGAGGGAAGGGAAGGGAAGGGAAGAGAGAGAGAGAGAGAGAGAGAGAGAGAGAGAGAGAGAGAGAGAGAGAGAGAGAGAGAGAGAGAGAGAGAGAGAGAGAGAGAGAGAGAGAGAGAGAGAGAGAGACGAGAAATTGTTAAAAACAATCAAATTAATTATTTTTTTATTACGAAAATTTAAGTTTTATGGGAAAAAATTGCATATATAGACGACCTTCAAAATTACTAATGTTAACATAGAAACTATACCAAAATTTAAATTTTATGATTTTAGTTTTTTATGGTCATATTTGATTGTTATGAAAATTTATACATCATAATATTTTTCTAGAATTTTAACTTTTAACCCACAGTTTTTTTTATTATTATATATTTTTATACACACTTTATGTATACCTCATGTTTTTGCAATTAAAAAATAGACGTTGGAAACCCCAAGTATTCTTTTTTTACTTTCTCTATATAGTTTTCATTAAAATACACTTTAATATATTAATCTGGCAGTGAACCAACTCTTATTCTTTGTTGTTTTGTATATATTTATTCGAGTGCGAGCGGTGCTGGTTTATATATTTGCGAGAGCGGAGCACTTGTGCTCTTATTTAATTAATAATTCATACGGATTGCGAGTGACCGCGCGAGTATAAGTGTATAATACAAATTCATGCTTGCCTGCCTGCTCAATTGAAAGTGTCATGAACAAACATACACACGAGTTTGAACTTATAACATGCAAACAAAATTATATAAAAGGAAAAAAATAATACTAGAAACAAGTAATAAAGAGTTTAATTTATAATTTTTATTTTACATAACAACAGCATGTTATTGAATACTGAGTAACTATATATCGTGTAGTTAAATGTAAAAATTTAACTAAATATGATACACAGCTATAGTGAAAAAAATAAATCGTCTACATTAATTTTTGCTTTGGTATGCTAAATAATAAAATAAAAAAAACAGTAAGTTAAAAAAAATTATGCCATCTCGTCATTTACTCTCTGTCTCTTTCTCTCTCTCTAGTTTCAAATTATTTTGCAATATTGCATATTTATTCTACCTTATCTTCATATTTCTTATATACTATATCAAAAACTTGTTGTAAAACTTTTAATTTTATTTTAATTAAAAAAATATATTATATACGTAAATAGTTTACGTTTGTGTATTTATTTATATATATAGCATGAAACATACAGTATCATGAGTACAATGAGCAATTCAATATTTTTATGAAGGTTAACATTTGATCAATAATTCATATCAACAATTATCACAATGGTATATTATATGGTCACCCTAAACCAGTAAAAATCCAATCTATTATATAAAATTAAATCTCATGGGAACAGTATGCTATAATATTTATTACCTATCCTATATATAATACTAATTTAGTAACAGTTTTTTTTTCCATTTACGAAACATCAGAAACAAAAAAATTGGACATGACATTTTAAATATTTAAAAAATTCTCTTTTATATATTAAAAATAATAGATTTTATTACAGGATGTATCTTCATTATATCGTCTCCTTCTCTGTTGCTACTATAACATTTTTGAATAGTTTAGCATCAAATAAAAATATATTTAAAAGTGCTATAAAACTATATGGTTTATTTTATAATGTATACTTATGATGACCAGTTCTATAACGAAAGAGGATTTAAATGTAAGTTTTTAAAAGAAAAGTATTATTGTGAAATATGGAATGAAAAAAAAAAAGGAGACATCTTACTGTATATTTCAGGAATGTGTGATGTTAGGCATAAATAAGCCATAACGTAAAAAAAAAAAAAAAAAAAAAAGTGCTGATAAAAAATAAAAACCCTCTCCACATGTCCTCATCCCTTTTATAAATACCGCCTTTAAGATAGTTTTGTTGAATCAACTTTTTTTTTATTCATTATGAAGATTATAATATGCAGTGTTTGCAAGAAACGAAGAAAAGTTAAAATTTATACTATATATATACCTATATTCTTCTATGTATAATATTTTATTATAACTTTATTATGCATCATTGACAAATACTGTAAAATTAATAAAAATAAATTAATTTCCTATATATAAAGAAATGATTAAAACATTATATGTAAGATATATGAGTTGGTTTTAATTAATGTATAAAAATCTGCATACATATCACGTATGATTGTTCTTTTAATGCGAATGGTCTTTTGTGTATTATATAATGTATACTATAAGGAGCGTGACAAGCTGGCGACCAGTCGAGTTGGACATTCATCTCATCCAGTAGCTTCGCAGCTGGAATAAAAATTATAAGAGACGAATGTAATATTAAGAGAAATAAAAAGAAGAAGTATAATGTACGCAGATGGTCATATATGAAAAGAGAAAATAAAAGCTTCGCGTAAAACGATTTCAACAAAAACATGCGGTATTATTATACGAGATGGATAAATGATTATTGCTTTCTCTAGAGATCACAAGAAAGACAAGTGATGGTGATGGATTTAGAAAAAAAAAAAATACTTAACTCGTACGGGGATTTAGGGAATGAATGTAACTACAGGGGGGGTGAAAAGATCTGAAAAACAATAAAAGTCACCCTCCATGACGTCATTAATGAAAATGCACACAATAGTAGATGGATGTCATCCTTGATTAAAATTTATTATTTATCTTGTATTTCTGCTTTGTGTAGACCAATTATAGTTCAGTGGTTTTTAAAACAAGACACGCACATACACATAGGAAAGAAACCAAATATTTCAAAACTAAAAACAAGGTGATATATTTGTAAATAACGCAGGTATAATAATACTAATTTTTTCGTCATGATATTTTCAAACCTAAAAAAAATGCTAACAAATAAAGTTTTGCAAACGAAAGCTACATGTGCAATCAAATGTGACGAAATACTCACGTTTTTCTAATAACGATTTTTTTGTTTTCTCAAAAGAACGTTATGGCGCTAATAATACTAAATCGTCACATATGTTTAAGTTGCATAAAATTGATTTTTACGAAATTTCAATTTGCCTTATTTCGATTTAGTTTAAAATTGGTTTTACAAAATATGAACGGGTTACAACAACATAATATTAAATATAAAATAAAAATTGAACTCTCTATATCTGCTCTATATTTTAGTATAATATACTTGGTATAACAGTCTTGAAGAATAAAAAAATAATATTATGATGCTAAATGCAAATGAAAGTTAATTGTTCGAATACTATAAAATTAAGTGCGTGCAATAATGTAATTACCCTTACGATTAATAACAATTTATTACATAGCCTTAACATTTAAATAATAAATTTATATAAGTCTAAAAAAAAATTAAAATCCGTATATACAATTAAGCGTGTACAATTATCCTTGTAAAAATGTAAATTTTATTTATGTACAGGGAAAATGTAAAAAAAAAAACATAAAAAAAAATTAAGAGAAATTAATATTTATAATAGATTTGAAAAGTTGGAGGTGAGACTTTATTATACTATAAAGAGGAGAAAATTAATGTATAAAATAACTTCATTAAAATATTAACTTGCAAATAAAATCAGTGAAGCAAAAATTAATATATTATATGTCAGCATCTTATACATAAGGTGAAATATCAATACTCCAAACATTATTATTAACATGTATATAGGAATACCATATTATATATTTTATATCAATGCATGGAATATGTGCTGTTAAAGAAATAAAAATAAAAAGCTGCATGTGCGCTAATGTAAAAATTGTCTGCAAATGTATATATCTTTATAATATACAAAAGAATTGGGTGTGTCTGTCTGTATACTTTAATTTTTTTATTATTTTTTTTTATGCTTAGTTCCGGGAGCTCAGAGCTGTATAATATGTTGTGCAAAGACTAATAAAAAGTATTAACAATTAAAAATCAGTGTAACGATGATATATAGGATTTTTTTTTTATCAATTCTTCAAAAGTTTTTTTTTTTTTTTTTTTTTTTTTTTTTTTCTGTTTCATTCAATCGTATTATAAGAGCGTGAGAGATATACAATTGTATAAAATATATACCAGTAGGTATGACGTATTATGTATAGTATATATTAAATGTAATTATTTCCATTGAGAAGTGCTTTCATGTCAGCCCAGACTAAATAGATTTTTGTATGTTATATAGGATACGAGAAAAAAAAAAAGAAGGAAAGGGGTAGCTCAAGTTGTTAGTTGACTGGAAGTTTTTTTTTTTTTTTTTTTTTTTTTTTTTTTTTTTTTGACATCTCAGCCCACGTCTTTTATATTATTATTTACGAATAAACTCGCACCTGGAGATGCTTTATAGTTTATAGTAAAGTACATCAAAGTGAGACAAGGTTAGTGTAACTTAAAAAAGGTTACGTTACATCATACGAACCAATTATTATGAATACGAAATATAACTTTTCGTTTTATACAGATTTGCTCTGTTAACCATATACTTGGATCCGATAAATAAATATTTTTAAAAAAATTATAAAATATTTATAATACTGGTGCAGATGTCCATGGATTATTTTTATAATAGATGAAAAAGTGTGAATATTGCATTGTGAACCAGATTTTTATTTTTATTGTTTACTTTATAATAAAGGAGCTGCTGTACAATTAAAATTAGAACAATAGTGTCTAAGTCTGTGAAATTTATTAAATGAATGCAGCTAGTGTGTACTTTTTTTTTTACATGAATATTGAAAGGTTTACATGCATTTTTTTTAAAAAGATATTTGATTATAATGAACATATACATACAATACAATTAAAAACAAACAAACAATGAAGTGCAAATATCGTAAGAACAGGGGGCTTTAAGGGGTCGAAAAACTGAAATAGGATGAAATTATAAAGTCCTTATAGAAAATTAATTAAAAAATTAAACAGACGATGATCCATCGGTGTATTCATATATATAATAATTCTTGCACTCCTATATGTGTACATTTTCACGATATTGTAGCAAAATGCACTCTGCACATTTTTATGCCATTGCAGCATATTTATGCATGGCAAATTATCTAAAGGTTAGCAAAAAAAAAAAAAAAAAAAAAAAAAAAAAAAAAAAAAAAGTTGTTTCTCTAGTAAGTCTGTAATTATGCAGAATAGTGCGTGTTAAATAGTATTGTGTAAGAAAAGAGAAAAAGAAGCCTTTAACTTGCAGTAAAATGACATATAAGCAGCTTTTGATCAAGTAAAATGTTACAACAGAGGGAGAGGGAGAGAGAAAAGGTAATGCTTTTTTCTTTATAAGGTTTCAAATACGTAAATGCTAATGAGCTTTAATGCGTAAAGATTTTTTTTCTCGCACTAAATTAAACGACGTTATACCTTTCCTACAATTTACCATGTTTATGTATATGGTGTTATGTGATTTTAAATATTTTCTTTTTTAACTTTTCATTTTACAGTACAGTATATAAATTGTATATAAATAAACATAAAAGTTAGTATATTTTATAGTTTTATGTTTCTCATTTCAAAGAAATTTAATTAATTTAATTTGAGTTAAATTTGTTGATTAAAATAAAATTTAAAGCCAGCTAGCTTATACTTTATTTCTGCGTAATAAACTCTATATTATAATAAAACTTTCTATATTATTAGTGCAAAAACTATCATTCACTTAAATTAAATAACATTATATATAAAATAGTTTATAATATATTTTGCTGTATAAATATCATTAACAAAAAAAATCCAATTACTTTGGCATCAGAAAATTGTAGGACTGATACAGATACAAATAAAATTATATTTTTTGTTACATTTCAATTTTCTCTTTTTTTGCACCTTTTTTTCTTTTAATGTTATACTGGAAAACTAAAAATATCAATTTGTAACAAATCAGCCTGTCGCAATCACATTAAAATTATTATATTTTTTATTCTTTATAATTTAATATTTTGACAATAGACTCTGTATCTGTTTATTTTTTGTTTGTTTGTATACTGTTAGTCTGATAGCAATTTAGCAAAAAATACAAAATAAATCAAATATTTGTAAACATTATACATATTGCATCTGTATATAATATAATATTGTTTTATTTTTAATTATATAACGAAATATTCAATATAAATTATTCAAAGCTAAAATTCACAGGTAGATCTATGTGTCTGTCTGTCTATCTGTCTTTGTATGTTTGGTGGGAAGATGAAAGAAAGAATGCAAAATACATTGCGGTCACGGGATTGTGGGCCGCGCCGCAATGTATATAGTATACGGCATCACTCGCGCACGGCGGCATCGCGGCATCGCGAGATCAGGTGGGTGTAAGAACCACGCCCACAACCTGTGCGCATTCACACGCTCCGTGGTCCGAGATGAAAGATAATAACAAACATTTCTTACCTATCTTGGATGCTGGACCATAATACACATCCTCTTTTTTGCTTATATAATTTAATGAAGAAGAACACCATAGACAGTTTAATTTATGATGATCTATATAATGTTGTATAAGTGTTAATATTTTCTATATGTGCAGTCCATTTTATATATCATAAAAATAGCATTTTGATCGTATATAATATTTGGCTCTTTAATTTAGTTAACGCATAATTTATTTTGCTGTCTATAATATATACCTGAAGATTGAAGATAGTGTAAAGTGTATTTTCACCGCTAATTATCAAAATGACTGCCGCCGGTAATTCTCTCTCTCTCTCTCTCTCTCTCTCTCTCTCTCTCTCTCTCTCTCTCTCTCTCTCTCTCTCTCTCTCTCACACACACACATATTTAACACTATATCAAAAGTGTCAACAACGTGGGAAAACAAAGGAACACATTCCCTTATCAACTTAAAAAAACATATTTTTAATGAAAATTAAAACCATGGCATTGTTATCTATATAGATATGAAATTTTTATGTATTTTTGAAAAATAATATAAATTACAAATTACTCAAAAACAAAAGGAATTTAGTCATATAAATATAATATAAAATTTCAAGGTTTCTGAAAACTTTAATAATAATAATAATAAAAAAATCATCAAAAATATTAAAAATGTAGCTCGAGGTTAGGGCGTAGGTGTGCTCTATATTTTTTTCATGTAGTACTTATAGTTATTAAAAAAAGAAGAAGAAGAAGAAGAAACAGTTGGGATGAATAATATAAATATGCGCATATAAGACGTGGCATAGAATAACGTTATGAGAAAAGGTCGCTATAATATAAAATGTTTCGTATAGCTATAGCTTTTGCTCATTACTTGACATGAGTGTACACATACATACACCAGACCAGATCGAGTCCCTCGGGCAGTTAAATTGTGCTTACAAACAGCACCCAAGCAGCCATATAACGTCACATAATATGCACGATCACGATGTTGCTTGGGCACTTTATATAAGACGTTATTCTTATGATGAGATTCACGCCCGCTTGCCCATACGCCCTCCTGCATGGGTTCGGTCACTGGGCCAAACCTGTACACTATAAGCTTTATCTTTTGCTTTGATGCTATATTTACTATATTACATAAATGTACATCATGTATAAGTACAATCGCTTTGTCATTAAATATAATGGGGAACAATCAAACTATATAATTCAAAAGAATTTAATTGCTAATTTAAATTGTATATATATGTATATTAATGAAATAGCTTTTATTATTATTATCATGTAATTTGCTTCTTTTTTTTTAACGCTCTGATTATTTTTAAATATTATAGTTAATTTTATGTTTGTCTAATAGCCTATTTAATGAAATACTTTAAGTCAGTTATTATCATTATACAAAATTGCTTTAAAAATGAATACTCATTAAAAAAAACTGGATGGTTATATAATTAAGTCAAATTACATATTTTGCAAAACTTCGAATGTCCATATTTTTCAGAAATGTTGTAAAATATAACATTACTTTATTTCATAGAATAAATTATTAAACATGTAATCTATGAAATTTTATTTATATTATATTTGATTGATTGTAGACGTAATATTGTTATTGTATTACTAAAGGCAGGAATCATGGTTGAATTTCTTAAATAAAATCTCTCATTCATTTTACTTGAAACATTGGTTAATTATTAAGCCAAAGAAATGAAAAATAAAACTACATAGTAAAACTCTGGTAAAACTAATTACAAGTATAATCAGTATTCCTCAATTTCATTTACAGTGATGAACTTAATTTTTAATTGTAATTACATTTTTTAATACAATTATAAGATATGTTTGTATATTCAACTCAATTTTTTCAAAGGTTATAATAATAATACTTGAAAAACAAATTAAGTTTCATAATATGCACTTACCGTAAATCTTTAGGGACACACCCCTGAGAAGAATAAGTGTTTAACATTTTAGTAGTAAAAGCTAACTCCAAACTGAATCCTCTATTTCTTACTCACACTCACCCCTTAACGGTATATATACGATATCGGAATTGAGATAAAATCTTATACACACAAAAGTATAAGCAGAATGTATGCATCTACACGCGTATTTCAATCCCCCATCTCCCCTCTATTTTTATGTTAATATACCAAATATACAAAATCCAGAAGTATTTAGTAAGAACAATATATTTTTACTGTCTCTAGAGTACGATAAAAATAAAATGTATTATATATTTTGAACAAGATCCACTTTGAAAGATTAGGGTAAAGAAAAATTATGATTCATTTCTTTTTGAATATAGCGGTATCTTTCTTAATCAATAATGTATAGAGATACATACATATATATACAAGAAGTAGCAATGAACCAAAATAAGGGTGATGACCTGGGAGAGTACTGTATGACTGGGTCACCCTCTTCTCTCTCTCTCTCTCTCTCTCTCTCTCTCTCTCTCTCTCTCTCTCTCTCTCTCTCTCTCTCTCTCTCTCTCTCTGCTTACTATTCTCTAACAAATTGTGATGTAGAGTGTATTATGTATTCAATTGAAAAAAAAAAAAAAAAAGTACGCGCAAACTCTGTAAAGTTTGCAAGTGCATAGAACCTGGTAAATATAGGGAAGGGTGAGCGACCTCTCTTTTTAAATGTTTATATACACACACGAGAGAGAGAGAGAGAGAGAGAGAGAGAGAGAGAGAGAGAGAGAGACTAGAGCAAAAACACTTGTGTGCCAAAGTAACGAGCTAATTGAAATAAAATGCAGATTTCTAAAGAGATATTGTATGTGATGATGAGATGGTATTATATAAAACATGCTTTACTGGGACTTTGATATAATACATAACTTCAAAAAGAATTTTTTAGTATCTTTTTATACAAATTTTTACTTTTTTAAATATACTGTATAAAAAAAAGGAAAAAAGTAATAAATGTCTTCATAAATCAAAATTTACTTTTTCTTGTTATTATATAATACGTATATAATATAAAACCAGAGCAAATTTGATTTGATATGCATTTTTGCTAATATATATATTTTTTAAAATTCGATATAACAAAAAAAAAATATATAATATAAATTTTTAGAAAGGATCTATGAAATTTAGATAATATACAAAATTTAATACTATTTATCCATTTCTGATATATTTATTCCCAATTTTATATTTTAGTAGGTTACAGATTGTTAAAAAGTCCCTCTCTCTCTCTCTCATGTCAAAAATTTTATAATAAAGCATCACTAAATTTTTATATCGAAACGTTATAATAACTCTTTATTAGAATCAAACCAAACTTCCTAATTCTTTTGTTATGTTGAGAGAGACGAGCAGAAGAGAGGAATATCGTGATTCAGCTTTAACATACACAAAAGGTCACTAAAATCACGGTTCGCTAAACTAGGAAACTAGATTATAAGTTCATATTATATAAAATATATCACTGACATTTTTAATAAACTTTTACATGGGTTATAATGAAAAAAAAAAAAAAAATGTTGTTTTGCCGCTCTCATCATTCCAAACAACCCTTGTCTACGCTCTGCGAAAATATAAAAGCCAAGCTTGTTATAAAAAGTTTGTCTTTTTATATCCTTTTTTTTTTTTTTTTTTTTTTTTTTTTTGCAACTTGTTAACTCAATTACCTTAAACATCCTTTTGTTTTCCATATAGTTCACAATTTTTTTATGTACATAAAAAATCATGTGTCTTGATTTTGTTATGTAATTCAATTATAACGCACGACTTAACTTCTAATTTCCCAATTATACCTGAGAAAAATAATTAAAGAAAAAAAAAAAAAAAAAAAAAAAGAAGAAGAAGAAAATTAGAAGGCATAACTGTGAAATACTTTTATAACACTATTGTATAAAAATAAAGTCAATTATTTTCTTTTACATTCATACTCCATACCGCATAGTAACAATAATATATAATAAACAACAAAATAAAACTACCTTTATAAAATAAACGGATATAATTAATTAAATGTCTCAAACGTTCAGACAATAAACACCATATGGTTATAAAAAAAAAAAAAGTATGAGGAAATTTGAAATCCGTTTTTGAGATCAATATCCTTTCTGAAAATAATTAAATTTTTATATTATTTCAATCTTAATAATAGTTCATGTAAAAGTGTACTTAGCTTTAGCAAACAAAATTTATTATTTGAGTATGGTATATAGTGGTTGTGGCGCCACACGAATATTATTATGTATAAATATATATTATATCATATATACGGGGGTGTGGTATGGGCACACCCTGGTATAGGCCTACTACCCAGAAAGCGGTCGATATGGCAAGTACGCAGGGTGCATAACACAGTTGCCAGCTATACAAGGGTAGATCCATCACGACAGCAGAGCATAAAAAAAAAGCCACCCCCGACTTGCGAGTTGAAACCAACCCTCTTTCACAATTCTATGCAAATGAATATTAAGAAGACTCCCTACCGAGACGACACAAATAATAGATTTATATGGATTTCATTTTTTTGTTCTAAAACGCTCTAGATTTATATTGCACTAATTAAAATCTTTCATCTATATATAAAACTATAAGAGTTTTATTTTTATTGCAATAAAGTTCTTTCAAAGTTGTATTGTTATACAGATTATTCACAGTATGGATTATCCTATATTATGATGCAATTAATTGTTTCGTTCTAATTATTATAAATGACTTTTAAGTCATTATTCATGTATTTTATATTTATATATAGCTCAAAAGAAACTGTAAATTTTGTAATGCATATACGTTACTCTTTCAAATTATTCACCTACTGTTCAATACTTCTGTTTTATAATTTTTAATTAAACAGAGCACTTAATATTTCTTTATATTTATGCTTGCTATTTAAACAGTCTAAGAAATTTAATTAAGTCTATTATATTTCTGTTTAAGAAATAAATAAGAAAAACACGTGCGCACGTTTTAAATACCAGTTCATTATTCTTAATCAAAACTTTTTAAAACAACGAGATGAGTAGATGTCAATTCATATATTTCTCTCTTTATTAGCCACCATTAGAAAATAACGTCATAACATTCTGTAGTAGACAGACAGGCTGATATTCCAATATAGAGACAGACACGATCAATCATTTTAATAATAAAAAAAAAACATAAAACAGATTTTAATCTCTAAACCTTATTTTAGTATATTATATTTTTTCTTTTATTATATACGAAACAAAACGCAATCAAGATTTTGCATTTTTTTACATTATTATCGTTTGTAGAACACATAGCGTGACTTTTAAATAAAATAGTAAAATAAAATTTTAATAATGCATACGTATTGTATACACCATTTATTATTCAAATCAACACTAATGTTGAATAATAGAAATTACCTAGTTTTTGTGTACTGTGGTAATAATATAAACGTAAAAAAAAAAGAAGTTGTGTGGGTTTACTATAAAAACTATTTGTTTATTTACATTCGAATCACGTATGCCGAGTGCCAATGAACGAGTAGTGTATGAGGGTGACAAAAGGGGGGAGTATGGAGGTTGATTAGTTCGTGCTCTAGACTCTCGTGCACCCTATGTATCCCATGAGAATATTTCAACCCTTCTTTTTTTTTTTCCTTAAATCAGATTCAATATAAGAGGGAAATGATAAAAAATTAAAATTAAATATACGCGTTTTTTCCCAAACTAAATTCTATAGGCACATTATAAAAAAACAAAATATGTCTCTTATATATATATATATATAAAATATATATATTATTCACGTGAGTCTTATTAAAGTAATTAGCGTTAATTAGAACGATAGTTCGATAGTTTATAAGTAAATATTGCATGAATATATTTATTTAGCGTCAATAAATCTTTCAAGGTGTCTTTCGTTGAAGCAGAAAATATTTAATATTCATAATAGCTCGCTTTGTCTCGCTCTATTTTTATCAACGTCTACACCATTTCAAATATTAAATTTAATCGATGAAAAGAGGAAAACTTTACTAACTGTAAGCTGGCAAGAAATAAGTGAAATAATATTGACGTTATTCGGAGAGAGACAAAAAAAAAAAAAAAAAAAAGGATAAAATCTGATGTGTGGGACGAAAGAACTAGCTCCTCCTGGTAAAAATAACGAATAAAAGCTTCTTTCATTTTGCCATAAAATATAATATAAAGGAAATTTACAAAAGTGGTGATCGGAGAAAGCACATTACAGTGACACCCACACTCAAATAATTCAAATAATGTTATTTTAAAATATCCATTTGGAGGTTACAATTATTATTTTTTTAAAATACGCATATAATTGAGATATCGTGAGAATTATTATATATATTTTTATTTTAAGCTTTCTCTTCAATATCAAAAAAATAAATTATTATTATATATTTATAAAATAGAAAACGCCCGTAATTTAATACACAAAGGCCACACACACAACTTTTTTTTTTACTAATTTTTAAATGTTTCCATATATAATAAATTATTGGAAAAAAAAATATTGGTGCTGACAATAGAAGCATTGTTAAAAAGTAATCATTCGAAAAAAAAAAGATTATAATATAATTCTATAAAGGATTAATCTTTTTGAATGAAATTTATAAAAGGATTAGACGAAGACTTATTTTTTTATAGAAAATAAAAAGAGGATGAAAAATATATTAGACGTTAAAAATTATTATATTGTTTGAATATATTTAGATTATACAATATAGAACAAAGCGATCAATGTAATAAAAGACCTTTCTATCAATACTTTATGTGGTGAACAGTCACAATGCAATATATATATCATAGAAATATCGATATTTTATTGTATATGAATTTCAAAACAATAACAGCTATATACACATTCCAAGTATATATAATTATTAAAAATATCAAATACGTATTGTGATGAAATTAAAACATTTTTACACTTTCTGCTCGCATGATAAGGTTATTGACTAAAAAAAATTGTTATCTTTTTTTTTTTTTAGAAATTTTTGTAAATCAAGGTTAGATACATAAAAATAATAAAGAAAAAAAAACTTATAAGTGTAAATAAAATATAAAAAAAAAGAGTAATTATTATAAACTTTCACGTATATGATAATTGAAATAAAGACAAAACTGTCGTGTATGTTATAGAGTGTATATTATATTTTTTTGCTCGTGTTCACAAGAAGAACACTATTATTATTATAGAGCGTGAGAGACTTCGTACATTTCATTGTGGTGTACTTATATACTTCTTTATAATATTATGTGTTGTTATTATTATATTTTTTTTTCTTGTTCCAGCAGAGGAGTTTGGGAAGGTCGTTCAAGTCATCGCGAGTGAACTTACATTAGTATATAATACTATAATAATGCTTGAATCAAAAGCAGCAACCTGAGTGGGAGGTTGGGGGATTAAAGCAAAAGGTATTATACTGAAGTGACTGAAGTATAAGCAGCCATGCAACAGCAGGATCTAGTATCATGCTGTGACGAACGAGAAAACCGGGTCGGCCGTTCGCACAATCTGCTCCATAGGTTGTTATGAAGAAAGAAAGGAGAAGAAATTAAACTATTCTTTACATTGTTTATATATAAAAGTAAATATATGTAAAAATGAAGACCAAATTTTTTTTATGTATCATAAATATATGTTTGTATTTGAAAAGTCAAAAATATAATAGTAGTTTTTACGCATTGCGTATATATATATAAAAAAAAAATTGTATGTTGATTTAAAAAAAAAAAGATATCATGACAATTCCAAATAATTTGAAGATGGCAATATAAAAGTAAATGTAAATAAATGAGAGTTTATTTACACACACACACACAAGGTATATGATGTAAACTCTATAAAGATCATAAAAACAAAAACTTTAATCCTATTGTCGATATTGATAAACATAATTTGTATGGGAAATGTCTACATGGTTGATGTACAAAATTAGTTATGGTAAAATAATCAACTATAAAATAAAAAAATTATAATTATTGATTATTGCTATACTTAAAGGAATAGACCAGAAGAAAACATAAAGCATTTATGCACAAAACACTTAATGGTGGACTTACATAAATAACTTCAGTTTGTCTCAAAAACCAACTGTAGCTCCGTAGCAGTGATCAGAAAATTTTTATTTATGCAACCCGCACAATTTTTTTTTTACTAATTTGTGCATGTTTCTGACGTCAGAAACATGAATAGTCACGCAAATTGCTTACTTTAGAGTATTTTTACGCTCTCTCGTGAGGTTACATTAATTAACATTCTATGGGTAAAAATTGTCATCCGTTTTGAAGATCCCATTTCATATTTATACATTAAAAAGCACATTCATTTTGTTTTATGTGGTCTATGGCTTTAAGTAATAATGATTACTTTCAATAAAACCACTATTCATATACAACTTCATGATCGAGCAACAGTGTTGATTAATCTAATTTTTACAGAGGAAAAACCTCTCTCAATGATTATAAACCAAAGCAAAACCAAAATATTCTTTTATAAAACTTCGTATATTAATTTACTTTCAAAGCAAAGCATGTACGTGATGTTTATCAATTTAATTTTATTATACTTCAAAAAATCAATTCATTTAAAAAAAAATGGGTACAATTTATTCATTTTTATTTTTAATATAATTTCGTATAGATTTCTTGTAATCACGAGAAGTATACTTATATATTTTTTTTTATATACAATAGATAGTGCACGTAATACTCATATTTTCCTCAACATAACGATACCACGTCAATATGGATTTTACACATCCAATATATTTTTTTCTTACGTACATTCAGTGCAAAGTAGAGGCAATTTAATCTAGCAAATAGCTACATTTTTGTTGTACAATAAAGTATTCTATAAATTTTTGATAACTCTCAAACATATACAACCCTTTTTTTATATACTAGATTTTTTGATATGAAAAATTCCTATTTGGATTCCATGAGCAAACGACTTTATAAACGAAAGTGAAAAATGTTTATAACAAAAATGATTTCGGTGAGGCATGAAAATAATTCAGAGTAATTTAATTTTACATCATAAAATTCTAATGGTGAATTAGTTGTTTGCATCATGAAAAGACTTATAGCTCGCATCGAGAAGGTTTATTGCTTAGAAACACGCGTGCCAAGATTAGTCATAGTTATATAATATATTCCATTTTTAATTTTCAACCTAAAGAGGTGTCATAAAAAATCATAAAAATTATGTAAGATTGAAGATATGATAACAAATTTCAGTTTCTAAAAAATTCCTTTAAAATAATGTAACAATATTCGCACGACAACGACACGTAATTAAAAATATCACAGATAATAAAAAACTTTTTATAATATAGATAGTAGATCTCGTCAATGAAAAAGGTTTAAAAAAAAAAGAAGTTTACAGATTGATTGAAATAATGCTTGAATTTAATAAATTGATACGCACGCAACTCGTCAAGTCTATAATGAATATATAATGATATGACCATCACAACTCACCAATAAAGTTCATGTATGTCATTCTTATTAAAGCAAAATATACCTTGAAACAAAATCTTTGCTCCCTTTTATAAGTATAAATAGAAATATTTGAGGCATATTAAAATCGATAAAAATATAGGAGAGGGTATATGGACGGATAAGTTGCCTAAAATTGTGCAAGAATGGAACATTTTGTTTGTTTGTTTTGTTCTGAAACAAAGAATTGCAAAAATTGCATCTATATGGCAGGAAATCTGCTGGTATACTACGGGATTTGACTAAAAAATTGCAAAGAAAGAAAAATCTGAAATTTGGCACGGTGATACATTAGGATTATGGTATATATTTAAAAATGTAAAAAAAAGGGGGTCACCATGCTAAATTTTAAATTATGATTTTTTGAAGTTTTGGTCCCATAAGGGCTAATGTTAATTTCAATAATTATTTTCTCTGTTATCTGATGGTAAAGGGTTATGAAAATTTCATCATAGGTATAGCTGTTACAATTAGATTTCAAATGGCATCATATAAAGTTTCAAAGCTTTCTTTTTAAATTTTGAGATACAAGCCATCTATATATACAACCCTTAAAAGCAAAAAGTAAATAAATTTTCTTTGCCAATTAAAGCAGTAATTCATTATTTGCTTAATTATGTTACAATACAATTAAACGTTAATGACATTGGAGTGTAGGTTCCATGCTTTTGATATTGATCACACAATTTTTTTTTCTTGTTTGATCTTGCACCCCTTTGTATTTGTTATTATTTTCCCTACATATTAGCAAATTAATATTGAATGGTGCTCACGGTGTGGTTTTGCAAAGAGATAAAAGGTGCGGCAGGTGTGGGTGAGGGGAGTGGAGTGGAGCAGAGAGCACGAGCTATACTATAACGTTCAAGTCAAAGTCAACCTGCTGACCGAAAACCGCCGGCTGCTGTGGCTGCTGAAGCTTTTGCTGCTCCTCGCGAGTGAATGTGTGGTGTGTACCACCGTATTATGTTATGTTACAGAAGTATAGAGGTGAGTGAAAGAAAGAAAGAGAGAGAAAGATCCGCCAGCCAACACCGCTACGCAACCTGTCTACCTGAGCAACGTTGCCATACTATACCACAAGTACCTTTTTTTTTTTTTTTTTTTAAGCAAAATTTCCAATATCCGATCTTCATCATAATAAACCTAAGCAAAATCCGGCAATAATTTATATCACTCTCTTTATTAATTGATACCATCAAAATAATTTACAATTTTCTCTTACCTTGAAAATATATTATAATATTTTTATGATACTCCACACAAGTATTTATGATCAGACCAATAATTATTTCATAATAACATGTAATACTACTTATTATATATGGACCTGTTTTATATAAAATTTGCATTATATATTACCCACAATTAAGCAGAGGATAAAAGAAGGAATTCAAAAGATTATTTTTATTTGCAAAATTGCAAAATAAACATATAGATAAAAATTATTATTTTATTTCCTTTAAAGAATATATGAGATTATACTTTAATCTGATTTTGATAACAAATTAATCAATGTCAAGTTTTCAAGTATGATGTATAGAACACGTATTAGTATAAGAGAGGCTATATAGAGAGATTATTCTCACAGGAAAAAGTGTAATTGTTTTTTTACTTGAGTGGTGTCTGGTGATTATACTGATGTTGGTGCACACGTATGGATCAGGTACTTCAATGTATACAAAGGTGATGGTGTCTGCATTGTACTTACTTACTCTCTCACCATAGTTCATATACCGTCGTCTTTATGGGCGCACCTCTCTCTCTCTCTCTCTCTCTCTCTCTCTCTCTCTTCCTCTCTCTCACACACACACACAAACCAAAATTATTTTTGCAGCATCACATGATCTAGCTATCGTATCACACCCACGGATTTTTTTTTTATCCACCTCCACTGACTGGTTATGTATATAAAAAAACATAAGGAATTAATGTTGTAATGCTCATACATGCACGAGTTTTATACTATCTTTGAATAAATAATGTGACAGAATTTTTACTACCATTTTGGCATAAAAAAATGTTATATTATACGTACAGAAGAAAGCTATTTTTTCTCGTTCTTCATAAAATAAGAAATAAATTTTTCTATGACATTAAAAAAAAAAATACATAAATAAATCACGAATGAAAAATTTAGATTTTTCATTTAATTTTTATATTATTATTTTTTCTTCCTTTTTAAAGATAATTTTCTACTCTTTTCATTTAAAATTTTGGCGAGAGATTATTAAAACTTTCATTAAAGTCTCTCGCATCGTTTTATCAAAGTAAAAATGATAATTAATCCAGATACTATTTTTAACGAGGTCATATATTAAAAATTCAGTTTTATAGCATCCTTATATGAAGAAAAAAATAATCTTCATTTAAATATTTAAATAATAATCTGCAAGCGCAGACTTTTCTTTCGAGCAGTGAACTTCAATGAGGGCAAAACAAGTTGATGGTTGCTGTTATATAGTAGCTTTGACTTTGTATATAAGTGGGTGTTGCCGCGGAAAAAAAAAATCTTTGCATATATAAAGTTGCTGGCGCCGACTATTATAACGTTAAGCTTTATTATCTCACTTTACTTCTTTATTTGATCGACGTAATCAAAATCAGAGAGAGACCTTAATGAATCTTCACACCCACAAAACATCCGCTATAATCATAGTCAACAATTAACAAGACGCACGTGTATTAAAAAATCATTAAATAATAATATAAAAATAATCTTCCATGCTGAATTACGGTAAACATAATAATATTTATTCCTTATTATTGTTATAAATTTATTCATTTTTTTTTTCTTCCTTATATAAAATAAAATATCGTGTAATTGTATTTATATTTCTAGTATTATATTTCATAATTTATTATGTAAAGTAAAAAAAAAAAAAAAAAAAAAAGTCTGGTGTCATAACGTCTCTCCACATGCCACCCACTTTTAAAGCTATAGGTGAGGTATGCATAGTCATTAAAGAAAGTATTTCCTGAGTACACCTTACTGTGTATGTGTATATAATATAAACTCCTCCATAGGGAATAAACATGTATTTAAATTAACTAAATTAAGTGCTACATAAAATGTACCTATTGCTGTCGTAAATATAAAAAGAAACAATTTTGTGCGAATAGAAACGTGCGGAGTTTACACCAGCTCCGTTATCTACATTGCAAAATATTTATATACATACAGCATACAATCATATTATTTACCTTTTGTATACCTGTATTTTGTAAATATAATAAAATAAAATTTATGATATCATTGTATTATTTTTTTTTATTTAATAAGTACAAATAAATAAATTGTAAAATTTCATAATAAATTGGTATTTAGAAACATTTGGTTTCTTATAAGGGAAATTTTAGATCGTTGAAAGATTTCGTTTTGTATTCATGAGAGCATACAGGGAAAGTTCACCATGTACATTTTTTATATGTATACAGAAAAAAACATTATCGGAGAAAAAGCGATACTTTTTAAATTTCAAAGAGAACAATAACAATTTTTAACATTGTACTTTATATACACTAATTTGATTTTAATTGGAAGGACTTGCTAACTTTTTTTCTCTATTCTTTTTTTTTATTTATTTTTTTTTTAATAAAGATCCGCGACTAAATTAAATTGCTGCTCTTTTTTTTAATAAAATGACGGCTGACGGCACAGGTTTCAATGAATTTTATTTTTTTTCTTTATTATTATTATTATTTTTATGTTATACACTAATTGTAAAGAAAAAAAATTTATATAGTGAAAATTTTCAATTAAATATTCAGTATAATATATATTATATTAGTTTAGCTTTTCATGCTATTTGATGGATTGGTGACTTTAAAGAATGGCGTATCTGATTGACAGAAGATGACAGTGTCAATGACTTAAACTAAATAATATTATGGGAGGAGAACATTTTATATACATAAAGTGCAGTGAATTTTATTATATTCACTATATCATTTCATAAATATTCATTTAATTTCGTTCAACAGCAGCTTATTATAGATATTAGCAATTTTCAATATTTTCTGACCTTTTTTGTTTTTTTTTATTTGAGCAATTGCTTTGATGAAATTGTTGTATTTTCTATTAATTTTTGTCTTATCATAACTATATATATACAAACAAATGTCTTGCATCAATGAATGTTTCATTTGCTCTGTTATATATTCTTACTTCAAAGTTACAATAAAAAGAAAAAAAGGAGGAAATCAGCAGCCTAACAGAATAAACTTATGTAATAATAATTTCAAAACCTGCTATGGATGAGAATGAAAAATACTTTTCAGTGTACAAAGAATCGTGAGAGAGTCACAAAGCAGGATTTTTATTTCGTTCTGGTCACGGTTGCACCTTTATATAGCTATAATATAACTTGAAATATACGTATATTTAATTTACATAGAATGAATCATAATATAAGGTTCAATATCTTATAAGTTAACAATGTGAAATAAAATATGAAATTTTATGAATTCTTTCAATACAGAAAGTTTATAATATTGTCTTGTCGATCAATGAAGCGCTCATAGTTGGAATTATTTTCAATCTTTGCGATTGCTTTCGCTTCATTAGTTGGTGCGAGAGAACGAGAGAACGATAGAGAAAGAGAGAGAGAGAGAGAGAGAGAGAGAGAGAGAGAGAGAGAAGGCGAATCTCCACAACATAACAACAACGATGATGATACTACTTTTATCTGTGATGATGTTTGAAAAAAAATCAGTGCGTTGCCCCATTCATACTCATTGCCTAAGGCTTTTGTCCGTTCCTTTCGTCCCTCACACCGCCCGCCGTAGGAAAATAAAAATACACCACAATTAAACGATAAAAAAAAAACTTTCTCATGCATCTAACTTTTCTTATAAGTCCACTTTGAAGGCCATTCAGATTTATTTTGATTCAAAAAGCCCTAAAGATATATTCTATGATGTTATATAGGCCTACTGTCTTAACAATTATTAAATATCAATTTTAATAAGAATGCTGCGCTGATATTTGAAAACTTGATTCAATATTGAAAATATTAATTTTTTATTTTTATTTTTTTTATTTTTTGCAAAATATTTGCAGTTTATATGACAATATCTAAGCAAAATATTGGGGAATTATGATAACATAATGATAAATCGACACTCATGCCATGCATAAAAGTATTCCTCCTAAATATTATATTTATTAACTTTCTTATAATGAACGCCTTTTCTCTGATTTTTTTTACAAAATGTTTGCTGTGATCACCATCATATTAGCATTTTTTTTTCATCCAACCTTGCAAATCTGTCCAACCGATACACCGTTACGCCTCATTTAAATAACTTTTAAAATAACATTAAATAAAAAATAGTAGAGAGTATAAGTTTACGAAATAAATTTTATAGAAAAAAAAAGTCACACTTATTTCAATAATAATCATAATCATTGAAATCAAGGGAAATCAAATTTAAGCAACGTGAGATCGGGAACTATTTTGTCGTGATTTTTTTTTTCTTTTTGATATAGCGAAATATTCAGGTGAACATACTGCTCGAAGTTGAGTAGGAAGGAGGGTCCATCTCAACAGACACACAGGTCACGAGTATAAAGAAGTAAGCAAAGATGCTGTGTGTTGCACGGTCCAGACCATTCTCATCCTTTTTATATACCAACCAAGCAAGTTTGATGTTACGCTTCAATGATCGTAATGCTCATCCTCGCGCAATTTTTTTTTTGAAACTTTCAGTTATAAAAGTTTGAAGTCAGTTATGGTATTATGATTTTTGTTATTGAAAAATAATAATAATAATGAATAAAAATGTACATTGAATTTCTATAATGTTAAGAAGTAAAAGTTAATTTTATATTTTGTTCAAATTTTTTAGATATAATTGTTTTTTAATAAGAAGAACTTTAAAAACGTAAAATAAAAAAACTAAGAAAAGAAATATCTCTGAGTAAGAATAAAATGATTTGGTGATCCAAAAAACATAACAACAAATTTTACTGTAGGCAATAAAAATATATAAATGTTCGTGAATATTTATTATACGTATATATAAGTTGTGAGTCTTAAGAGCTTTTGTTATTTAAAATCACCCAGGATTAAAATATTTTGCTATTTTATTACAGATTCATGAATCACGATTTTAAAAATCAAGATCAAGGGTCTAAAAAAATATATATAATATCTAACTTTGCAAAATTATTATATTTCACATCCTTCCAATTTCTTATACGTATCACGTTCATATACATATCTTTATCATAGATTTAAAACAACAAAATTTGCATTCAAATGGGAAAAAACTTTTTCTTAAAACTATACTAAAAACAGAAAGAAAAACTTTTTTTTTTTCAAAAGTTTACTCACAAAGATTCTACGATATAAAAATTAATAAATTAATTACGAAAAAAAAAAAAAAAAAAAGAAAAAAGAAAAAAGAAAAAAGAAAAAAGGAAAAAGAAAGAAGGAAAAAAAATCAGTTTAGTGCTTAGAGCTTATATAGCTTTGACTGCACTCATTGCCTATATTATGCAAGAAAAATATAATAAAAATTTATATTATAATATTATATATAATTTATTTAAACGAGACAAATTTTATTGACATCTTCACGACACGATATTTATAAACTATATTACAGGAAGCATCACATTTTCTCTATAATCTCTTCAGCTTATTATCATCACCGTCGTACAGTATAAAGTACATAAGCATCCCCAATTTTATAGACTTTCTTTATCATTGAAAATAATATTTAATATAAAATCACGTTATATTGACAAGTCAATAAATTTTATAACTGGTGAAGTTTATTTATCCCACACTTATATAGAGGACAAAAGTAAATATTAACACTTATAGCTGATATTATTATAGGTGTAAGGTATAGCTGTTGCAGTATCAACAACAATGCATCAATTTATCTTAATATGATATTCCAAAATGTTAGAAAAATATTGAAGTCTAAAACAGATGATAAAATTAATGTCTCTAGCAGATGCACTATCTTTTTTATTATTATTATTATTTTTTATTCTTTAGACCCTTTTTATATGTCTCCAACAGACTGCCTTTCTCGTACAGCTCGCAGCTGCAATAATATAATAGAACAGCACCTTTGACTATAAATTTGTCTACAAACTTCAGATACGCTCTGATGTACAAATAAGAGCATTTCTTTTTAATTTTTTTATATTCTATTTTTGATAAGCATCATTGATGATGCACGCGCGATAGTACTTTATAAACAGAACTTAAAACATGAGTTATTTTGTTTGTGCAGTGTCACCTTAGTTCATCGATTATTTATGTTATTTATTTATACCATCAATTTAACTTCACATTGCTTTTTCTTTGTTCTCTGATCATTTATTTATAGCTGTTAATAATTATCAACAAAATGTTATTATATTATTGAACCTTTTTTTTTTTTTTTTTTTGCTATATTGTGTAATCGTGCTACACCCCTCCCAGTCCCAGTCCAGTCAAGACATTGTCTTATCGACAGGTAAGGACTTTCCAAATTAATGGACAAGCACACACGGGCCGGCCAAGGCCTAAGTACACAGCCCGGCATTCACCATGACAGCCTAGAGAAACCGTGGAAACGTCTAGGCAGGCTGGTCGGTGCAATCACATCAGTCATGCACCTCTCGAATGCTGTGCGTCGTCATGGAATGCATGTAAACATGCATCGTGCAACGTGTTGAGCTCTCACACATCACGTACGCACCCAGCAGTGGCTCGAACCTATACTCGGTGAGGAGTACAGAGTTACGAGTCAGCTGCCTTCACCACTCGGCCATACTAGCTCAGTAATTCGTTATTTGAATTATTTTGCAGAGTAGAGAGAGAGAGAGAGAGAGAGAGAGAGATGATAATATACAAGTTTGTTACGGAAGATATGGATGGAGCATAAAAGAGATCCAGCATCCCTTATCAGCCTCACACGTTGAGTGCTTGGCTGGCACACTCGAACCACGTGATGTCTATCTATGTTTACAGTGTTTGCGTACTACATAGCAGCTAGAGGTGCAAATGATATTATAAAAAAATTGTCACTGGAGTCTGGAGTCATATAACACAGTGAGATTACCCACTCGTATTCTCGGTATACTCGTAAGTATACCTTGTTGTTTTTATTATACGAATATTTTACATTGTTATGGATTGTAGTATATTATCTAATTTTACTGTCAATTCAAATTAATTAAGAGAGATGAACGCGCTAAATCGATCTTTTTTAAGTTGCTTTCGTTTTTGTTTGTTTTTTTGTTTTTTTTTGTTTTTTTTTTCCTTTCTTTTAATTTTATATTTTATTGATGAATATAGTGCAGTATATGCTGTTCTAATTAGCAATGAATTTTGGGTGGCATTGTTTTCTAATTTTGCCTTGATCCCAAAGGAAAAAATAATAAACATCAAAGAATGACTATAACTTTAGACAGGGTTGTAGCTTATTTACTTTATCGTACAACCAATACACATAAAATGTAATGCTAAAACCCCTATAGTTCCTTGTACTGCACGATTTTCCAATAACAACATATTGGAGAACCCACGACTCTGCTATATACGAACACAATCAGGCAGGCGCACTTACATCTTGTATGTTTATCTCCTGAGCAAACACTCCCATTCAAAATTGATTTACCTGTCATGCCGGTGGACATTATTTTCATTAATTGCTAAATAACAGAAAAAACAAAATATTTACCTGACGTTGCTGATGTCTTGGCCTTGGGAAGACCTGTCCAAAACCCGGGGTGGCCGGGCTGGGGGCGGGGGAGGCGGAACGCTGTAGAAAAACACAGCCAGCGAGGGAAATTAGTGTATCCAATCCATTAATTCCAGGTCCATATATCGTATTCCAATGTCTTTTAAGTTTTGATTAATATTTAAACTACTTCTATAATACTAAAATGACAATTAATTCATAGCATATCTATATATATTTAAATATTAATTAAAAGTATAATGCTGATAACTTTTTTTTAATAAAAGGTGAATGACAGATCATTTAAGTTACGTGTGTCTCCTTAAACACATAGAACACGACTGCTCAAAACAAAACAGCTTTTAACAGCTGCCTCTCCTTGTTTTATTCCCCTCGTCCGCACGCGATTCCCCACCGAGCATAAAGTGAGCGCGCAGGCGAGCGCAAGTGTTTCAGCGCCTCTCCATGCGGTGGCGAGCACGCGCAGAACGCGATTGTTGACGGTAACACTACTCGCGAGAACAACAATACATCTACCTCACGATCAATACAAGGGTGGAGAAAGTGTAACAAGAATGAATGGACCACATTTCGTTTACAGAAGAAATTTCTGCTCTTTTTGTCTCTCTCTCTCTCTCTTTTAGCACCTTTTTTTTTTTCATAGATTTTTAATTTTTAATGTCCTTCTCCAGTGCACTTTTCTTTTGCTCCCTTTGCTTGCTTTTTTAAAGTTCTGTCAACACAGTGAGGGTGCGATGTTTGTGGGGAAAAATTAGGAAATCAAATGTATTATTTAATGCAACTCCATATAACAAATAATATATACAGAATAAAAGTGTAAAAAATATACTGGTGACAAAAAGTGACACTAAAAACTATATTCCACAACTAAATTCTTACCTTTACCAAATTTCTTCAAGTTCGAGAATTTTGATACATCATATGAGTATCGAATGAGAAAATAGTACTATTATTGAAATCTGTCGCCATGATGTACTCAATGCTCGTTCATTGTCCATTTTCTGGTCAGAAAAGAGAACCAACGCAATGCAACTTTACTATACACTTTTTTTTTTATACAATTACAAACTATAAAAATTGGAGGAAAGAAAAATAATAAGAATTGCCCTGCTAAAATTTAAATTTAAAAATACACTTCTTGTTTGTACTTATAGATGAATATTATAATAATATAAACATAAATGCATGGGTCATATTATACAGCTGTGAAAAAGAAGAAAATCAGAACAAATTCTTTATTGGAGCTGAAAAACACTTAAAAGTGTTTCTAGTAAATCTGTTTTAAATCTGCTTGGCCTCTCAGTGCTGTAGTTAAAAAAAGGAACAAACAAACACATATACGGTTCCCATAGGTTCGATAGGAAGTTCCCACCTCTTCAATTTTTCCGCATTGTCTGTGATACTGATAAGTGATAATCTATCATGCTCTTATCGATAAACCCATTCATAATTTATGAATTTCAGTTTCTATATTAAGTATTATTAATAATACTGTAAGTAAAGAAAAGGGGTGTAAAAAATTACGATGCAGAATAAACGCCTAGAACATATACTAACTGCTGCGCTTCCACGCTCGAACAGTTGCATACCTTCCAGGCGCTTCTAGCGTTTGTCACACATCTTTTACTAGTATAGTTCTTTCATAATAATAATAATTGGGAGCAAATAAAACATTTTTGTTTATTTTTTCAAACTGATTTTTAGTTATTATTACATTCGAACGTAGTACATTAATTATAATATTCTATTTTTATTTTACAAAAAGAATAATATGTACGGAAAATGTAAAAAGTTTTGAAATTACTTTCGCGCCGATCATCGCTAGTTCATCCGTTCCTGTTAGTTCACAACGGTAACCACAGAGCAGCACTTGATTGAAGTTCCTACTCTTTGTTACTAAATTTGCCACTAGAGGACGTACGAAGTCAGATTTGAATCTTTACTTTAAAAAAATTCTGTGGAATATTCTGAGCACCAATCTAAGGACGATGACCTTTTTCCTAGTTCTCTTATTTTTTTTTATTCTTTCCCCTCTCGGTAGCCTTTCATTTTATGTTCTGAGAACTTCTCATGCGAGCCTTTCAGCTCAGTTCCAAAGACTGGACAGACTATAAGAAAAAAAAAAAAAAAAAAGTACTATATTTTTTTCCAAACTTTTTTTTTTTTTTTTTTAATTTAAACAACGGCGCACGAGCAGGATATCAATCCGAACATTTTTAAAACAGTAAAAAATCAGCAGAAATATTATCCTGTGCTGTGCCAGTTTAAATGGCGTTTATACCAATGCAGTGCGCAGGCCTGCGAACAGGCGGTGCGGGAAAAGTAGAGGGACCCTTTTACTGCAGGACGTGCATGAATGGTTTAAGCACTTTTTATTATTATTACTATTTTTTTTTGAGAAAATTTCACATCTAGAAATTTTTTAAAGGAGTCTAAGACAAACTTTCCGTGTTTTAAGTTTTAAGAGTTTTGTCAATAATAATTATAAAGTATATAAATTCTGATATAATCAAGAAAACAAAATTAAGAGCTGCGGGTGTATAAATTAATTTTTTTAAGGGTAAAAGTATATAATACAGCATAACTGTACGCTATTTCAAAATAAAATTCGTAAAATGTGCAATATCAATGCGCAGAATATATTTTATTCCTGCCGGTAATATTATTGTAACTGATGTGACAGAACTTTTCAATTCCCCTCAATCAATATGATTTTCCCCTCCTCTGTTTTGAAGTTTATTGCAGAGGGTTACCGGCAGCCAGCGAGCAAAAGCACTGTAACCATAGCAACGCCCCTCGCTTCGCTCAATCAATCTTAGTATTCTTAGTAACTATATCTCATTTGATCAATCCATATACCAGCACTATATGTACTGTTTGATATACTTTTCATTGATTTTAATATAACACTATTTTGCAATGCATGAAATTTTATTAAAGGAATAAAATTTAAGGTTTATTGAATTTGTATTTTGGAAAAGATCGAGAACATACGATGAAAATGTTAAGAAAAAAAAAATCCTAATATTATCATGACTATAAAAGGAAATCAGGCAAAAAAAAATTGTAATTGATTTAATTGTTTTATTATTATTATTTTAATAACATATTTTATTTATTTACATGATTGTTCTTTAGAGTCTTCGAACTTTATTTGTTATCCATATAATACAAGAACTTAAGCAGAAATAATATTCGTGTTTTAACAATTAACTTTATTTACTACTTGCATAATTAAATGTTGTATTTACTGTATGTGCATACTTTATATAGAACTATTTATACAACATATTGTATATAATATACAGTTACTATCAGTAAAAAAAAAAAAAAAAAAAAAGTACAAAAATACTTTATATTATAAGCACTTATTTTAAAACTGCTAGTAAATTGCATGCTAATAAATAGAGGAAAAAAATACTTTGTCAAGTCTACAAGAGAGAAAGTGCACTAAGCAAGTGCAGAAAAAAAAAAAAGAATAACATACATATAGTTTAATGTAATTCGTATATAAATTATATCAGTCCTTAACATCATATAAAAAAAAAGTCAATGAAATATACATATAATATGTTCACAAATAATTTAAAAAAACAACATTATAAACATATTAACAATTGATCAGAATAAAAAAAAAATGGCACTTGATGTGTTGCAAAATAATCAAGAAATTTAGCACAGTATTATCATCATAATAAACACAAAGAAATAACCAAACTTCGTAATATTGCTTAAAATATATTATATAAAAAGTCAGTTTTGCAAATTATTATAAATACACAAAAAGGTTAAATATATAACTTTGTACATTATTGCAATAAAAAATATATATTATTTAACAAGACGTATACGAAAAGCCGCACTTGGCACTAAGTTATCTCGTGATAAATAGTGGCACTAATACGGCGGACGTGGAGCTTGTTGAGGGGGTGTTAAATGAGGTAGCTGCATGAACAAATGTCCTAGAGGAAGTCCTGGAAACCAGCCTGGTGTGGCAAGGTGGTGTGCAGGTAGCGGCTCGGGCTGCACAGCCGGTGCCGCTGGGGCGGCAGGCTACCTCGGCAAAGCTCGCAAAGGTCCAAATGGCATTATTGAAGTCACGTTCATGGACTGCATGCCGTATAGAGAAGGATTTCGAGCAGCTTCCGCTGATACGATTGGTATACTAAAGAAACCAGAACCATTCTGAGTTGGTAGGGGAATGTAATGATGAATGCCAAGACGCGAGAGGCGCTCCACGGTACCGGGGGCTCGTAAGTCTACCACGGGAATACCCATGTCTGAGGAGGTGGGAGGTGGGGGTGGTGCGGGGGGTGGCTCCTTGTGAATCAACTGACGATGTGTTTGTAAGCCTTGCAGCGTAGGGTAGTTCGCGTTGCAAAGAGAGCACCTGCAACAATAGCGTGGAAAAAATCATTAATCACGCGAGCAAATATAAGGAGTATCTATGCGTTAGTTATAGCAAAATCATTACGCATAGATTAGCGTAATCTCATAAACATGTATAATAACGAATGTACATATAATATAGCAAACTTTTTAGATAAGAACGCAAAGTCTTTCCTTCGTAAGTTTCGCTTGAAGAGGAAAAGTGATAATAATGAACGTATTTTTTGCTGCATAGCAGAAAGAAAATTACAGCAAAAATAATAATAATAAAAAATTATATTCGAAGCATCAAGTCCTGTTCATATGCTGCAATCAGCTCAATTTTTTGTTTTCGGCTAGGCAATTTATTTGCTGCAATATATATGTAGCAAGAAATTTTCTTACCGTGGGAAAATAATACTTGGACAGAAAATTACAAGATATTCATCAGATTTTATTTATTAATTTTTTTTTTTTTTTTTTTAAGGTTGGAGCACTACTTTAAATGCAAAATTCGCTACATTTATGTCACCCTTATTTATACTACAGAGCGTAAATATGTGGCGTAGTTGATTTAAAAAACAAACATTAATAATAATAATTAATGATAATTTTTAAACACATAAAACTTGAACTGCTCGTGAAATTTACAGACGTTAATTGACAGACCTAAACTTCACCCTTTCAAAAATATATTTACGAATATATTATATATTTGATACAGACGATCATTTAATTTAAACAAGACAATAAATATGTTATATGAATGGAATAGACAAACAATCAACTTTATAAAATCCGACCAAATTTAATGGCATTGTTGATGATTTAATTTTAATTTAATGACAGAAAAAAAAAAAAGAAAAAAAAAAAAAAAAGCTCGTGGTTCTCTGATGGAAGGAAAGTGTAATGGTTAATTTATTATCGTGATATAACGATTTATTTATTCGAAGCACTCTGTTCTGTGCTATAGTATTTAAATAGAATTGTTTTGATATATACAAAATAAATCAAACTTGCCAAAAAGTAGTTTACGACTGCTCCAACTCTTAACAGTGCAATTATATTTTGCACATTATAATTAGTCACGAGCTAACTAACTTTGAATTGCTATGACCTTGGAAATACGACCTTTCAGTTTGACAGTCCAATACTTATGCGATGTAAAGCTGTAAATTATTATATTTATTTCACTATGAAACAGTGAGAGAGAAATCAAACGTTATATAGGTCGTAATTACGTTTAATTAAACAGGCCACATATGTACTCGTTTTATTAGAAACCCTGGTAAATATCGATATTATATTGACTGTTTTTAATTTCCCAAACGATAGAAATTTACAGCTAAAAATATATATATATTATCACATAATACTGTATATCCCGATATGAATGCCTGGTAGAGTCCTAAAAATAAGAATTCGAACGAAATACATTGAGTGTAAAACTAAATTAAGGTAATTATCAAAGAACCTTGAACGCACCTGTATGGTAACTTCTGCGCAGCTTGTTGTTGCTGAGGTGTATGTTGCGCGACCTGCTGTGGGTGACTCAGTTGCATATGTTGCTGGAGTTCTACGCCACTGGCCATGCCACGGCCACACACTGTGCACTGGTACGGTGCACCAGGAGGTCGCCGGACATTACTCGCGGCAGCGGCAGCTCGGGACGCCGCGATAGCTGTCTCCGACGTGAGGTCTACTGTTGGAGGTCTCGGAGGTCGATCAGGAGAGGCAGATTTGTTAGCAGGTGCTGGAGCCGCAGCAGATCGAGCCCGCGGCACTGCGAAACTTGCACTGGCAGAACTAGACTGCTGATTCGACGAGTTTTGGTGAGAGTTATTGCTGTTACTGCGAGAAGCAGGCAGGATCGAGATGGATGAATTCATGGAGAGAGATTCAGGAATAACAGGGGCAATGGATGGACGATTATTAGTTGTTGGACTACTGGTATCAGCTGCTGGCTTACTTTTATTAGCTGTTGTTACAGTAATACCACGATTAGCTAGTAACGAAGCCACGTTAGCACCAGATTTTTGAGGAGTTTTGTTAGCCGAATCTTTAGTAGGTTTAACGCTCAACGTAATCTCATTAGTTAGTTGAATGGTAGAAGCTGGAGGTTTATCTGCTGTAGTCGTCGCTGATCCCTGAACACTTTGAATTTGAGGGACACCATCTCCTCCTCTTTGCACTGCAATAATTTGACAGTCTTCTGGTTGACGGGCAGGGATACCGACTTCATTACGTTTTACCAATTTTGCTGGTGATGAGCCTGCTGCAGGTGCTGGTCTTTTAGTTGGAGTTTGTTGCTGTGCTACATTATTTGTTTGAAGAACATTACGTAACATAGTTTGTTGTTGCTGTGGGGCAGGGGGGCGTGGTTGATATCCTGGGCGAGGACCAGGTTGAGGAGGTCGAAATTGTTGTTGCTGCTGTTGCTGTTGTTGCTGCTGTTGCTGTTGTTGAAGCATCATAGCGTCAGGTCGCACAGCAGGAGCTAACGGTCGATACTGACCCCTGAACTGCTGGTTTGGTTGCTGTTGGTAAACTAGAGGTGGAGGTCCTGCTGGATATTGTTGAGCCATGGGAACACCAGGCCCACGATATAAAGGTGGAGGATTACGAGCATTTTGCTGCAGATACTGCTGAGGTATTGGACCTGACTGTTGACGTGGGTGCATCGTCTGAATATGAGTATTCAATGTTTGAGTAGACTGGAATTTTTGCAAACATACACTGCATCTATAATGCCCAGCTACTGCTCTGTGAGCTTCTAATGCTGTCATATTAGGCCAACGTTGACCACAAATGTCACACGGCAAGCCTTGCATATTACTCATGTTCTGTAAATGTTGTCCTGCCATCATATGTGGAGCCAATTGATTCTGCTGCTGAAAGTTAGCTTGCATCATATTTTGCATGCTTTGGTGAAATTGTTGTTGTTGTTGCTGTTGTTGCTGCTGTTGTTGTTGTTGCTGCTGCTGCTGCTGCTGCTGTTGTTGTTGCTGCTGAAGATGATTAACTTGCATGGGATTTGTATTTAGTGGGTCTGCTGGCACATGCGGGATGGGAAGTTGTGGAGCATTCATAAGTAAATTAGGAAGAAGAGAAGTGGGCTGCATGGCAGCTAGATTTTGAAGCGGTTGCATGTTGTGATTAGTTGCTAGTAAATGTTGTTGTTGCATTGGCATTTGAGGAGCGGGGGTTGGTGGTGTGTGAGATGTCAATACAGGACTTGGTGTTGGTGTGCCAATCATATTCACAGTATCTGCTAGGCGCTCAAGAGACACAAATTCTGGCTCTTGTACATTCGGCTGAGGAGATGTAACCTGATCCAGCATAGTCCGCAGCACAGAGTTAGAGTTATCATTGTTGGATACTTGCTTAGGACCTTGTAGAGATTCAGTAGTGCGCACTGAAATTAGTGGCGTTTCAGAGGAGGGTCTAGAGGAAGGGCGAGATGAAGGCTGTGACCCCGAGTGTTGGGAGTCAGGAGCAGTTGACGGCGGGGGAGAAGGACTAAATCTAAGCACAAAACTTGGTGCCGGACTAGAAACACATGGAGATTTACTCTCAGGTGGAGCAATTTCTTGAGCTAAGTTATTTAATTCTGTAATTGCTTTTTGATATAAATCCTCCTCTTTAAACGTTGGCGACGGACTAGCAACAGGGTCATTCAGAGTTTCTGATACATTTAACATTGCAGCTTTTCGTGCAGCTTCTTCTGCAGCACGTGCTTCCTCTGCTGCCTTGGCCTGCCTGCCACTCGTCAGGCGTAATGTTAACTTAATGGGTTCACGTTGAGGTGGGGGAGTCGGAGTTGGTGTAGGTACTTTTTGAGTTGTTGTACGCTTCTTGGCTACTGCGCGACGTTTTACCGGTACAGGGGGTAGCTGGCAAGTTAGTACCTTCAAAGTAACACTTAAATTTCGTATGTGAGTTTTATGGTGCTTTTCAAATGAAATCCAATCAGGGAATGAAGTTATACCACACGGGTGACACACACGATTCACAACATGTGTTTTCTTGATGTGAATACCTAGCTCGTTGATAGATGGAAAGGTGGACCAACAACTACGACATGTAGGATCTTCTGATCCAACTGGTTCTACTTTGGGCTCTACTGTGGCTTGGGTCTCTGGGACAGCGTTCTCCTTGTTTGCTACAACCGAGGGCACAGGGGAGGGAGTCGTGGCGTCTGTCACTTGTGGTGAAGCAGCAGCACTGGAGTCTGAGTTCGGAATAGGTTGACTTGACTCCTCGACCTTCGATGCACACTCCTCCTCCTCCACCCCCTTTAGTGCGGTTACTGTCAACAAAAATCATCAAAATCAATAAACCTAGCCGACTATTTTTGCCTGACAATTAATAGTTTTACTAGTTTTATAAAATTATTTAACTATGTTATTTATGAAAATAAATAGAATAATGAATAATGCGCTCAAATTATAATACAAATGCAATTTATATATAATTATTATAATGTATTTCTTTCTGAAGGGTTAACCCCCTGCTTATATTTACATTATTTTAAACTAAATGATAGCAACTATCTATCCATGTACAAAATTCAAGACCTTTGCCATCATATGAGGCGGATTTTTTTTTTTTTTTTTTTTTTTTTTTTTTTAATAAACACGGAGCCTTATGCTAGTAAAATAATAATTTTAAAAATATCGATATTTTAAATTTTGTATAATATGGCACTCTGCCTAAATTGTTACATATTTGGCGTATTTTTATTGTCCTATATAAATATATATAAAATGCAACTTTTGATCAAAGCAACTGGAATTAAGATTGGAGTGTGAAAAACTTATTTAACAATCAACGTTTTTGTGGCTTAATTATTTGTAAATTACGAAATTGGAAAAATGAAAAAGAAGCTATATTTATAAATATAATTTATTTAAAAAAAATATTAATTCTTACTAATAATAATAAATGGTTTTATTAAAATTTGAAAGACGTTTATTCTTTATATTATTTTACATCAAAAGAATGGGGGGGGGGGGGAGAATAAATGTGCTGTGTATATATGATATATCTATATCTAGAGAGAGAGAGAGAGAGAGAGAGAGAGAGAGAGAAATTGTAAGCAGAAATATTTAATTATATGACTAAAAGTAGACAATATTTTCAATAAGCTATATAAATTCATAATATAATAGTTGAGTGTAAAACAAAAATACATTGCATTATTTATACAAAAGAAAAAAACGAAGAAAAAGAAAAAAAAAAAAACGTTGCGTATTATTTACAAAACATGCTGTTCTCCATACATTCCCCACACACACCAGATAAACCAAAGAAAATTGTTTGAAATCCATACCTTTTTCTTCTGTCAAAGAACTTGGCTGAATCTTCTTCTTTCTGCCCTTGCGTTTCTGCGTGCTCATTTCCTGCGGCCCACCTGAGAGCAAGCAAGCACAGGCACATAGTAAAGCAGGACAATTACATCAACATTCAACATATACCCCATAATATAATACGTGTTGGAACTCTAACACAAGTACAGTACTTGACATAACAAGCATGGTGAGCAGATATAAGAATAAGGGATGTATATAATACTAATATACATAAACGCTGCTCATAATAAGTGTCAGTATAGTGACTATTATAGTGCAACATAAAATAAAAACATATTATGCTACCATCAGTGTGCTTAACGAAAGGTGATTTCTATAATCAATAATTTATTATATTATGTATAACTAAAATTTAGTGTGCCACCATTAGAGACCGGATTCCGGATTTCGTTTTCGCTATTTTTCCCCCGTCATTTTATAAAGTTCACTTTTAACGAAAAATCAATGCAAATTGTACTACGTTATTTATATATTCACCAACATTTCTTTTCTACCAATTTCAACGTTTTTTTTTTCTTTTCCCATTTTGCAGCATATTTATAAGAAAATATAATAATATTATTGCATCAAATAATAATAATAAAAAAATCCCAACACATAAACCCAACTTCACATAAAGGCAAAAATTGAACAACGTTGAACAATCGCAACTCGAGGCCGAGCCTGACATTGGAGTAACTTTGGTGTTGTTTAAATTTTTGAAATTCTTAATACTTAACCTCTGACAATGTCATAAAAGAAAAGGAACTAAAATTATCGTTCGTACGCTTGTTTTGTTTAAAAAGCAAACAACCAATGATTTTAATCCTAATTTCTGATGACATCATAGGATAATTTGCTAAAGCTCAAAATATATTTAAAGAGAGCGAGCAAGCGAGAAAAGGACCATGCAATATTTTGAATTACAAATTTTCTGAATATAGCCCATAATGCGCCCCAAGTTACTTAAAAAAAAAAATCTCCCTCATCGGAAAGACACGATGGGCTCTGAAAATTGTTCGTATTTTGGGTAGTTGTGTACCATATTAATGTATAACATTGAAAAGGCAAATGCGAGAGATATAAATAATGAGCTTTATTCATCACAACTCTAGAAAATATTTGTAAATATTGAAAAATATTGGAATTTTAATTTTTATGTGTTATAAATAATTTAAGCCCTGAATTTTTACATCTCAATTTATTATATTATTTATGTATTTACATACAGTATATTTAATTTTTTTATAAAATTAATGAAGTCTTGAGTTTTTATAATAATTACTGCACAAGTAAAAATAAACAATTTTTATGCCATTTTCCATTTTTCAACATTCCCCCCCCCCCCCCCCATTTTTTTAAATTACCCTTTTCTGTGACATTTGCATATGATAATATATAATAAAAAGAAAATGTAGTCCCTATATACTACTATATAGTCATCATACTCATCATAATATGTAAAGAATAATATTTTGGATCCTCCAAGATATATTTCGATCAAGTTGATATTTAAAATTAGCACTGAAACTGCGTTCTATATTTTCTTTTCTCCCTCTCTCTCTCTCTCTCTCTCTCTAATAAAAAATAATAATAATATTTACATGAAAAAAAAAAAAAGAAAAAAAGAAAAAAAAGTCAATATTACAGATATAATCAAAACAAATATTTAATTAATTAAACAAAATATATTATACTTAACAAAAAAACATCAGCATTAAAATATAACTCCAATTAAACACCAAAGATAACATCCATATGTCATTCCAACAATCAATTTTTCTCATTTAACATAACATCGCGAAATGTTACAAACATTACTCACATTTTCCTGCCATTGTCCTGCTCAGCAGATATTAATTACAACGTTTAAGTAAAAAAATATTCACAACTGACAACTGAGATAAAAACGAAGTAGAAGAAAAAAAAAAAAAAAAAAGCATAGGCGCATTCAATATGGAGCTAAATTTTTTTTGTCAGTTTTATTGCTTCTCTGTTCACGACGAGCTGACTGAAAGTACCTGACTAGAACTGAACCTAACGTAGACTGACCACGTTTGCCACTGTAATACAGGTGTTAAAAATAAAAAGAGACTGCACCCAGAGTGTATTGCAGGTGTAACGGAGGCTGGTATAAAAATGAGCTACAGACAAAACCTTGAGGTATGTTATTACATTTAAAAAGAACTCAGAAGGTTGTATTTTTTGTAAAAAGAATGTAAAAATAAAGATTCCCGCAAGTCAAGGTCATTACAATAGTATACCCAAAGCAAGTCATATTTTATAATTCGGATTTTTAAGAAACATCGCGGATTTTTTTTTATTTTTAACACTCCTTTAATTTATGGTTTGTAAAAGCCAAAAAGATGCAGTAAAGTTTATTTATGCATAAATTTTAATGATCTATTCTATTTTATAGATCAGTGCTTGTATCAATCGTATTATCGTGATAATAAAAAAAAAAAAACGTTGCTGATATATATTTAATTTTCAATTTGTTTAATGAAGTGTCAAAATAATAAAATCTAAGTGCACTCAGTTGAGGCGTTTTATTTACCATCATTATTTATATATTTAGCAATCTTTTTTACATCCGCCCATTTTTTCGGCACTCATATTTAGTTTTAATATTCCGTAAATCTGTTCAGAAAAATAATGCATTAATTTATTGAATTAGTAATTTAACTATTATATAACGGCTAAATTACGTCAAAAATGTCGTAAAAACGAAGAGGGGGGGGGGGGGGGATTTTTCAGTATCACGTTTGAATTTATTCTTAGAAAGAGTAAATTGTATTCACAAATATTTATCAATGTGCTATTTTTTTATACGGATCAATCGCAACAATATATACATTTGCATTTTTGAAATAATTTTAATCGCCCGGATAGCGTTCTGCGTTCTATAGAAAAACCATTACATTTCTACATTAATGGGAGGGGTCAGAATCCCAATCTTCCGTATACAGAGATCAGGCCCGCAGACGAAAGACCCTACCTGTGCGCAGGTCGCCACCAGGTATACAGAAGGAAGGTCCGTGGAAAAAAGGACATCGGATAAAAGGTCCTACCTGTGCGCAGCTCACCGACATGCTATACCTGTGAGCAAAGGCAGGTCCTTTTATCCGATCATCTTTTTTCCGCGGACCTTCTTTCAAACATTCCGCCACCAAGCTTTACCTGTGCGCACAGCCAGGGTCTTTTATTCGAGTACTTTGTGTCGCAGACATTCAAAACCGCAATCCAGCATATCTATAGCTTATGCATCACCCGGCTGCGGTCTGCGGACCGTCACTCAATCCGCAATCACAAAAATTACATTCAAAATTCTCGACTTGCTCTTACAGCGCCACCAGTGTCCGTGGCGAAAAATAAGCCCACGAATTAACATGTAAGGTATAGGCCAATACGGCTAGTTCTGCTATAATTCTTGCCGCTAGGAAAAAATTTTCTTAATGAAAAAGATGCACAAAGCCCGAAACACTGACTATCCAGTAAAAATATTTACAGGATATTAATATTGTGGCAGAAAAAATAGCGAAAATAGCTGGATTGGCCTATACCTTACATGTTAACTTGTGGGCTTATTTTTCGCCACGGACACTGGTGGCGCTGTAAGAGCAAGTCGAGAATTGGGCGTTTCATGGCTGTCCAGCCGTGCAAGTCATATAACCGCGTTACTCTAGAACCCTTAGAAAATCCAACATTAATTGTATTCTGTGGTAATTAAGCATCATCGCAATATTTATTGTATTGGATAGGTCAGGATAATGTCTTGTGTATGTTTTTCAACGCTGCGCTCTCGCACGTAGCATCCTCTCAAATATAGAAGCACACACATACAAGTGTTCTGCGTCTACTGCTCTTATCTGTCCATCACATTTGGCAAAAACAATTTGCGCGCCAGATGTCTACAAGTTTTGCTCTTGGCTATACATCAACATATTCAATTCATTATTTTTTTTTTGCGTTATATATAAAAAATTTAATTGAAATGAATAGCAACTAAAAATTACGTTTAATTGAAAAGATGGCACCATTCTGTACAAAAAAACACAAACAAACAAACACTATGTATAAAAAGGTTGCAAATAAAAAAACTAATTTTATGTATACAACATAGAAATTTGTACCGATTTTGTTGCTGTTATGTTGTTATGATATATTTTAAACTTATATAGATTAGAGAAAACTTCAACTATATCATAATTATTCAATTCTAATTCCTTATTAATTATTATATATATTGGGGCTCATCGTTCTGGTATTTATTTCTACCCCTTCATCTTCCCTCTAAAATAATTATAAATAAGTCAATGCACACGGAAAGCTATCAAGTATTACGTCTAATTTAAATTTAATGTGCGCCTTGCAAAAAAGGAGGTTACGCTGGCTGCATAAAAGCAGGGGCTCATCGTGTTAAACTTATCATTAATTTGCGTTACATTATAACATCATTTATAGGCAGATAGATACTGAAATGTGACATTTTTTATTTTTATTTTTCTAACAATATATTATACCAATTAAAAAATTATTATAAATTTATTAAGGTATTGATTATACTTTTCAAGTATTTATATCTTATTAACACTATTTATCATATTGCAAGTTTAAGTGACATTTTGTATCATATATGCTTCTTAATTATTTATTAAAATAATTATAAGAAAAAGCTTTTAAATAAAAGATTTACTCTAAAAAAAAATTTCTCTCTCTCTCTCTTTCTTGTTTGTTTTGTTTTCCTTGAAAATTTGCGCATGAAACTAAAAACTTGCACGTATAAATAACAGATCGCGTGAAGAACAAATAAACAAAAACAGTACGTGACAAATGTCATTGCGTTGCCTAAAATAACTTCAATTAAATTCCCACGTAACTGAATGCAAATTACTATACATTGCATTGTAAACTTTATCATTAATAGTAAAGAAATGTAAATATACTTATAGATAAAATAAAACTCGTTAGTTGAAAATACTTAGTGAGGTATTAGTCATAATAGAATAAAATATAAAAATTGGATGCAGTTAGCAGTGCATCGCTGGTGCAACCAAGAGAGAGAGAGAGTAAGTAACCCCGCGCCGAACTTCATTACTATGCTATAGCTCTGCCCGCAACAGTGCAGCGTTAACGCCTGGCTAACACAACTCTCGCGCAAGCTCATTTGACTCTTACACGATTCTCATGATGCACGCCATCGAGCTGTTGGGATCGTTTCGTTCCATGCTATAATCATTCTGTATTGAAAACCCCATATAACCCCCCTATTCTCTCTCTCTCTCTCTCTAGTCTCTCTCTCTCCACGACTACACCGCCGGTCACGCACCACATAGATCGCCGGCGCGCAAAACTTTACTTGCAGAGCGTGGCGTGACTGACGGCTCCGCGTCGCTGACGTCGCGCCCTTCACCAGACACACTCACTGCGCCAAGCATGGCCAATGAAAAGCATTTGCAGGCTGCGTCAGCATTACGACGCAAACGCGGGCTCCCCTCACGACACGTAATATCCGCAGCAGGCACTGCAAGCAGCAGAGAGAAAAACAAGCCAAACCAGTTGGGTGAGAAACTGATAGCGTGCGGAGGTGCGTTCTTACGATGTCTCGACGGAGCGTAAGCATAAATAATGCAGTAGAAACTCTGGAAAGAACTTCAGCGGCATCCAGGGATGACGATTTACGTCTCATTGACGCGGTGCGTGGATATGACGTGCTATATGACCCAAGGTGTTTAGGCTACAAAGACCCAAGGATCAAAGAAAATACCTGGAAACTTATCGCATCAGAAGTTGAATCAACTTGTAAGTGAATTTAAGTTTTTTAAGTGTCCTTCATCAAAATAAATAAAAAATCATAATGAAATAAACAAATAATAATAATAATAGTAAAAAAAAAATCACAATAAAAATCATAATAATGCAGTATATTGCAATAAATGTGATTTCAAATTAATATGCAACCACCCTTAATTATTGTTTACTTAATAATTCAAAGAATTGTCAGTTTTAGCGGGTGGGGTGGGGGGTAATTGAATCTGGATAACTTTTATGATATGCATGCATTACATTGTGAACAGATATTATTGTATTTTAACTACTTTTATGTTCTTTGCCCGCACATTAGCTGATGACTGCCGCAATCGTTGGCGTTCCTTGCGAGATCGATTCGTACGTGAGAAGAAAGCGATGCTCCTCGGTCAGGCACATAAACGTAACTTGGAGAACGATGTTAGTCAGAGGAACCGCAAGACCTGGCGGCTACTTGAACCCATGAGCTTCCTTTGGGATTTCATCATGCACCGCAGGTATTATACTTCAATTGCGACACAACTAAATTAAAACTTTATTACCAATTTCAAAATATAGTTGCATAATTGAACTACATCCTTCGCATTCTTTAAATGCAATATAAACAATACTGTAAAAAAAAAATCAAATCAAATGAACAGTATATTTTTAACTACACATGATTATAGAGGTAACACCAACAAAGAAAAATTCATTGAGGACAACATTAGTTATTAAAAATTGTAACCCATTAAAAAAAACTCAATTATAAACAAACTCCGAACCATGTAATCTCTCTCTCTCTCTCTCTCTCTCTCTCTCTCTCCGTTTTATGCTCTTTATAACAAAATAATTTTTTTTTCTGCAGCCGGCGTGGAGTGCGAGATGGCTCATGGACCACAACATTATCAGACGAACAGCTAATCAAGCTGGAGACCGGAAGTGAGGACGGTCTTACTTGTGAAGATGAGGAGACTGACGGACACGATTACGAGTGGATTGCTGTTGGAGACGAGGACGATACTGTATTACAGGAGGATTCCGAATTGGAACGTAATCGACACAGCGAGGCCCGTTCTCCAGGTGTACCTGTGGTAACTTCAGCCACGAGTTTAGTGGCACTTCCCGAGAGAGTTGAGGTGGAGTTACACGAGAACGAACCAGTGAGCAAACGTGCGCGAGTCGACCACGAGGATCACGAGGATGAAGATACGCTTTTCTGCAAGAGCGTTGCGCACACTTTACGACGTCTTGCACCTAGACGTAAAGCCCTAGCTAAACTACGTGTTCTTCAGGCTCTGTATGATGCAGAGTTCGGCTCTGATGTGGGACCTGACGTTGAGGTACGACTTAAGCCAGTGGACAATTAGTGCTCATATACTTCCAACTCATAAATTGAAGTAGAATTAAGTGAACTTGTAAGCACAACTTAATACGCACCATTAGCTTATATAATATTTCATTTATAAAAAAAGTATTTTACAAAATGGAAAAAAAATTTAAAAAAAAAAAAAAAAAAAAGTGTACCGAGTAGTTTTGTATAAGAGAGGTTTTATAAAAGACTATAAGATTTCAGTTCCTGCGATTGTCATTCCTAAAGACATTAAAGTGCAGCATTTGTTTACATTAGTTTTCTTATTAACAAAAAATAATGCATTAAAATAGTTCATGACTTCATCCATGTTAATCATCAAATAATGAACAGTGTGTATAATATTGTCAGAAATTTCACTTTTACCATAATCATGTATTTTCTCTGTTATTTGGATGATAAAAAAATGTAATAAAAATAAAATGCAACTAAAAAAAAGTACAACACCTTCTTATTCAATTAAGACAATGCCTTCTTTTGAAAATTTCTACAAAAGCAATGTACTCTATAATAATCTGAGCTTTCTTCTGCATATAGATCTTATTGATCTTTTTAGCAATGTAAAACAGTAAAAACCAAATGAAGTATCGCAAAATTTAACAGATCTTATTTAAAAAATTGTTGAATAAAAATCGAGTATGGAATTTCTTCAATATTTTATATCTTCAACAAAACGAATATAGCAATTATTTTTTAAATCATACTTTTCCAAGATCTTAATGGACAAATTTGAACATGCAGTTTTACTTTAAACAAAACTAATGCTTTTCTCTCTCTCTCTCTCTCTCTCTCTCTCTCTATATATATATATATATATATATATATATATATATATATATATATATATATATATATATATATATATATATTATATTTTATATATATATATATATATATATATATATATAAAAAATATTATAATGTGTGTGTGTGTATGTATATATAATTTTATGGAATAAATTTTATGCCAGAGCGTTGAGAATGTATGTTGCACGATAGCAGTACTGTATGTACAGCTCTGGCCAAAAGTTTGAGAACGATTTTTATATTCAAAACCCGCCACCACACTTTGTTATCTTTATGGGAAAACACTGCGGCCGCCGCTGCCCCGCCAGCTTTTGGCCAGAGCTGTACGTACACGTACATACACTCATACAGTGTACATAACAGTAATAATACATAATCAGAATTTGATCTACTGTTCGCATTTATACTGCACGGTGGACTATGGGCTTTTACGTTACAAGTGTTTCAGAATTAAAGTAGACAGCCCCCTAATTTCATACCTATAAATTATACGGTTCTTAGTATGGATTTCAAATATAATATAATAAGACAAACTGGACTGCAAAATCTGACAAAACTACAAAAGGAATTTTGATATAAGTTTTATTATTATTGATTGACTCATAAAGAAGCAACTATTTTGAGGCCAACTTTAAGAGATTTCGATCACATCCACTTCCGTTTCTACGTCCTACGCATATGCAGTAATTGAAACGGACGCGGATGTGATCAAATTTGCATAAAGTCAGCCTCAGAGTTGCTTCTGTTTTAGTCAATTATTATAACTTTTATAACTCCCACTTAAATTAATTTCCATTGCCTTCATACCGCCTTAACGGGAGTATTTTTAATTCAATGTATAACGTTTGTACCCATATCAATGAGCTTATATATTGTTAAATTTGTTTAGTTATTTCATAATAATTATAAAATGGGTTTTCTTGAGGCTACAAAAGTACATCCATTCAAATTAGTAAATATAAAAGCCTAAAAGGAGGGGGGGTGCAGCAAACGTTATGATTATTAATTATTGAGGAGTAAAAGAAACCAGCTTACGAGCTGTTATATGAGTTTTAGCTTATCACTTCCTAGAATCCTATTAATTTTAACATACGGTACTACAGTTCGCGCCACGTAAGGATGTGACCAATAAGAGAGTGCCTAAAAACTCTCCATTTAGTTAACATTACCCCACCTCCTAGTGACCTTGAAAGCTAGAGCGCCTATTGGCTGCCCAGGGGGAATCGATAAATCGCCCACACCCTTACGTGATTTCTAGTGTACGCATGTGCAATGTATAATACCGGAAGCGGATGTGAGCAAAATAAAATCCTTATTTTGGCATCTTGCAAAGGTACGATACGTACAGTTTCGATGGAAGTTATTGGTGAGGCACGGCGGAGGAAAAGCCTGGGAAAAGCATTCCGGTTAATTTCCTATTTTCCAATATTGCGGGAAAGCATTCCCTCTTGTTTCCTATCTTTCAGTATTAAGATCAACGGACAAACAAAAGACTACCTGTGCACTCAGGTATAGCGTGGCGGCGAGCTGCGCACGGTTTTGGGTCTTTTGTCCGCGGGCATTGTGTATGTATAAGCTAGGTAGGGACTAGATATTAAAAAAGCGTTTTTTACTTTTATTATTTTATTTATTTAGAACACAGTTGAACCGAGATTGTAAATATTTCAACGAAGAATACTAGAGCAAACTAAGCTAATAGAATATTTCAATATCGATAATCTCAATTGTCTAATAACAGCGCGCGACGTTCAGTTTCTCGAACCTACCACGGATGGATCGAACATTTTTAGCTTTCGAAGCGCTTCGAAGTTCCATGTCCTCTCCTCTCCTCTCTCGTTCCCGTTTCCCCCACGATAGCGCGCTAATGAATGTTAATGTAAGAGCAAGGCATGAAGCCAGCGGGCGACAGCGCGTGTTTTATGTGCCTCGAGTTAAAAGCAGCAAGCGGCTGAAGCACACAGTTTAGAGCAAGGGCTGCTGCAAAAGAAAAAGCCGCTTTGCTTTGCTTGTTTTGATGTCTGCTCTACGATGTGCTCTAAAGGAGCATCGCAATGTTGCCAAGCGACACAAGCAAGTGCGGCTGTCTCGCTCTCTCTTTCTTGTATTTCGCTGCTCTCGCAATAATAAAGTACATTCCTAACTCCTAACTATCAACTGAAGTTTACAGTTTGTATTACGACGGAACCGCAACGTGCTATATGCGGGTTCATAAAAATTTAGAATACAAAATTTTATGGCCAATTTATGTAATATTATGCATTCCAATTGAAATGATTTTACATTTATCGTTGACAACATTAATTTTATAAAGTGGCGTAAGTTTGAAACTAACCTATATTAAATAAAACTAAAGGAATAATTTCAGTACTTTAAAAGATGTGAGTAAGACACATATAATAGTCTTTTTTCTTTTCTTTTTTTAAATTTTGCATTGAGTTACCATACAATAATTTTATCGGTAAACTAATAGAAATTTTATCCCAATAGTATAATGTTTTAGTAGTAGACAAACAAATCTATAACGTCATTATAACAATTTTAAAAACTACACACGTACAGCTCTGACCAAAAGTTTAAGAACAGGGCAGCTGCATTTTCTCATAAAGATAACAATACATAGTGTTGTTCCGTGTTGCCTATATGCACATCGTTCTCAAACTTTTGGCCACAGCTGTACAATAATATAAAAATAATGGTGCAAGTTTAACGCGATCAAACGTGCTAAGACAAAAAAAAAAAAAAATCCACATACCGGTAACATATTACCCGAGTCTACCGGTGAGCAATCATGACAGGTGTAAGTTTGAAGATTATAATATAATCAGCATGCAGAGATTTGCGCAGTATAGTAATGCGGCAGGTGCAAAAGATAGACAACGAACTAACCTTGGTTTGGAACCGTAGTACCGCCGCTAGGTGTAAGCGGCAGCTCGGGGGTGGGTGCCTCACAAGGGTCTCCTTGTCCCTCGTTCTCCACAACTGCCTCCACTGCTGCCACGGCCGCTGCAGCTGATAAGATTACACCTGATCGTCGACTACTCTCGATGCTCTTTTTTACACGTTCTATCGTAACCGCCGCATCTATTTACAACAGAAAAATAAAATTGTTACTTTAGGCAGGGCATGTGGTTACGTTTTTCGGATTTTTTGTATATTTTTTACCAAGCATGGGAGGAGAGAGAGAGAGAGAGAGAGAGAGAGAGAGAGAGAGAGAGAGAGAGAGAGAGAGAGAACCTAATCTGTATTAAAAGGTCGCAATGCATAATTATTACTGTTTACAATTATACGCAGGCAACATAAGGGGACAAATTCCCTATTCACACTGAAGTAAAAATATGGAGTACAATTAATCACGGAAACGTGGTAATTATGATTTTAAATAAATTAGTACGTCCACTCGCTGATATTATTATTAAAAAAAGTTTTTTTTCTTTTTTTTCTGACATCCGAAACACTATGAAAGATGTGTTTACCATTTGCTTACTATCAGATAACTGATAAAGTAAGTGTGTATAACTTTGACCTTCACAAAATTCGCATAATTGCAAATTTGATACTACACACACATTCCTTTCTGTATAGTAGGATGATTGGGAAAAAATTGCATGCAAAGCTGCCCTGTTGTCGATTTTGTAAAAACGCAATAACTAAAAATTGTTTTCACAATGCATTTTGAATTGAACCTTCGATCGATAATGTTTACTAATCATATAATGATAAATTGACGATAATCATACTTATATAACTTTTTTATTTTTATTATTATTGTTTTTTTAGTACTTATATGAAATAAATTTTAGTGTACTATAAAAGGTAGGCAGAAATTTTTAGTTTCTATATTTTGTAGCATTTTTTTTTTTTTTTTTTTTTTATTCTTTTTAATTAAAAAAATGAATTTTATTCAAGTGAATTTCTCTTTGGAAAGTTATTCAGGGTGTCTTAGTTCACGCGTAGGTGATCACTCAACCAAGTTTCAAAAATGGATTTGCTCAAAAAAAAAAAAAAATGTTGTATAGGAACTCTTTAAACTCACTCAGCTCGAATATTTCTGTTCTCAGATGAAAATTGTAATTTTGGGAGCCATTTGAACCATTGGACCTTTTTTCCGTTGACATTTTCAAGTGATTTTTTTCCATTTTAAAACTTAAATATCGTTTAGTATAAAGACATATGGGCATATTTATAATTTTTTTCAAATACTAAGCCGTCATGTTAGTCAATTTGAGTGATTTTCAAATTTTTATAATATACAGGGTGTCCACAAAAAAATCGCCAAAATGTCAAAAATGCTCATTTTTGACAGATTTAAAATGGCTTATTTTTATAAAATAAATTATAAGTAGGTAAAATATGTACCCAAATGATTACCTGAGTGTATTTAAGTGCCATTTAGTGAAAAAGAATTTGGGGGGGGGGGGGGGGGGGCGGCTCAATACGCGTACAAATTTGCTCAAAACAGGTCTATGGGCAAAAAAGGGGTCACTTTGACTCCCATAATCTCGATGCACACTAAGGATATTTTTGATTTGATGGTGGGAACTATTAGCCAAGATAGTCTACTTTGTGAATCATATCAGAAAGTCATTAGTATTTTGTTCCTTATAAGTGGATCAGCGCAATGAAATTTTCAAAGTTTTATGTGACCGCGCTATACTAGGGCACCAATGCCAGGCACGATGAAAATTATGTTTATTTGTTTTAAGTCTCAAAATAACTTCACAAGACAGTAGCAGTTATATGCTGTTATAACATAATGTTTCTTACCTGAACTATCTTACCCCTTCCCTCTATTTCTGCTTTAAATACCTTTTTTGGCAAAAAAAAAATTTTTTAATGATTTTTTTTAATTTTTCATGGAAAGTTAAGTTAAAAATGACAGTGAATGTTCGGTTTTCGTCCAATTATAAAATAAAAGATAACATTTATGCTATTTAAGTACTTAATTTTGTATTTTAAATTGTTTATTTTTTTTTTCTATCGCACTGCACATTTTTATGACATTAAAATAATTATTAAAAGAATTTAAAGTTACAAAATTTTAAATTATTATTTTGTGTTGTATAATCCTGCAAAACTTAGCTTTGCAATTATAATAATTAAAATTGTACTTATAGTACATGAACAAAATAAATGCACAATAATTTTGCTGATTATTATTTCATCCAAAGTTTTAGTATATTAGTGCCAAATTTAAAAATTCAGATGGTAAGTTTTCTAAGATAACATTTTGCCAGAAAGAAGAAGAAATAATTTTTTTTTGTCATAAAAATGTGCAGTGCGATAGAAAAAAAAAAAAAAAAAAAAGAATAATATAAAATACAAAATTAAGTACTTAAATAGCATAAATTTTATCTTTTATTTTATAATTGGACGAAAACCGAACATTCACTGTCATTTTTATTTTAACTTTCCATAAAAAATTTAAAAGAATCATTAAAAAAATTTTTTTTTGCCAAAAAAGGTATTTAAAGCAGAAATAGGGGGAAGGGGTAAGATAGTTCAGGTAAGAAACATTATGTTATAACAGCATATAACTGCTACTGTCTTGTGAAGTTATTTTGAGACTTAAAACAAATAAATATAATTTTCATCGTGCCTGGCATTGGTGCCCTAGTATAGCGCGGTCACATAAAACTTTGAAAATTTCATTGCGCTGATCCACTTATAAGGAACAAAATACTAATGACTTTCTGATATGATTCACAAAGTAGACTATCTTGGCTAATAGTTCCCACCATCAAATCAAAAATATCCTTAGTGTGCATCGAGATTATGGGAGTCAAAGTGACCCCTTTTTTGCCCATAGACCTGTTTTGAGCAAATTTGTACGCGTATTGAGCCGCCCCCCCCCCCCCCCCCCAAAATTCTTTTTCACTAAATGGCACTTAAATACACTCAGGTAATCATTTGGGTACATATTTTACCTACTTATAATTTATTTTATAAAAATAAGCCATTTTAAATCTGTCAAAAATGAGCATTTTTGACATTTTGGCGATTTTTTTGTGGACACCCTGTATATTATAAAAATTTGAAAATCACTCAAATTGACTTACATGACGGCTTAGTATTAGAAAAAAATTATAAATATGCCCATATGTCTTTATACTAAACGATATTTAAGTTTTAAAATGGAAAAAAATCACTTGAAAATGTCAACGGAAAAAAGGTCCAATGGTTCAAATGGCTCCCAAAATTACAATTTTCATCTGAGAACAGAAATATTCGAGCTGAGTGAGTTTAAAGAGTTCCTATACAACATTTTTTTTTTTTTTTTGGAGCAAATCCATTTTTGAAACTTGGTTGAGTGATCACATCACCTACGCGTAAACAAAGACAGGGTGTAAAGCAACCTGGAATTTGAAAACGTCTGAAAAGTCCATGAAATTACCAAGAACGTGGCTCACAGAATTTAAAGAGGAAGTTCAGGGATTACAACATGGCTTCTTCAATGTTAGATAAAGAGAAGACCTGTTCATACACTCACACTCACATGATGACCCAAAGCCCTTCCGTAGCCCCTTAAACTTGCGCTCATCCTGCGATATATGCAACCCGCTACAACATTTTCTATGGTAAAGTAAAGCCATAACTATGACGTAAAAGATACGGGACGGATTGCATATCTTGCAGGATGATCACGAGTTTGCGGGGCTACGTAAGGGCTTTGCTTCATCATATAATGAGCTTACGAACACTTCTTCTCATTATCTAACATTGAAGAGGCCATATTGTAACCCCTGAACTTCCTCTTTAAAATCGTAAAAGATAATCTAATTGAAACCTTTTTGATTGTTCAAAGATAATTAAAAATATCAAATTTAAAATACTGAAAAAAAAAAAAAAGAAAAAGAAAAGAAAAGAAAAGAAAAGAAAAGAAAAGAAAAAAAAACTTAAGATGTTTTTGCTATGATTTTTTAGTTTGTCGAGAACCACTGTGTTGCTAATGTTGGCGGCATGTGTCAGTTATAACAAGCAGAAAAAGCAATTTGTTTGTTTTTAAAATTACATGCATGTAGGACAGTTTCAAATATGTACAAATTTTTTTTTTTTGAGGGGGGGGGGCATTTCAGAATTTTTAACTATAACTACTTTAGAAATTTTAGACTCTTTAAGCCCCATGTTATTTTCTCTTTCATCTATTCATCGCGTGTACTAAAATTTTGCATATTATATGATATTAAAAAATTGTTCAACGTTTGGATTGCAGCTGCACGACCCTTTATAATCAAGTCTTTAAAAAGTCCTCATCTGAGCAATACATTATTTATTTAAATTCAATTCTCTGAAACAGTATTGAATAAAAAGCGAACGCAAATTTAATTTTGAAATGATTTATGTGTTTGTTATTATTGTAATAATATATTATTATATTAGTTCCACACTCAATGATTTGGGCTGCTACCGAGTGTACTGAAGCTAAGATTCTCGATCTGTCACTCACTACCCAAAACATTGTGACTATTTTACTACGAGGCGAATTGATGGTTGTTTGGGAAATAGATCCTTACAGCCTTCATCGAGGTGACGTAATCGTCTGGGCGTGCGGTGGGACAGTTTCTTTCCCGGAAGATAATTCGCGCTGGATGCCCATTGTTATACCGAGGCACTCAAAGCACTTGTGCACTTATTTTAAGATCCTCTAGAATACTAGGTGAAAAATTTACATAACTTATTTTGTCCAAATTAGGCATGCTGATTTTGTATTTATTTTCATTGATTTTCCATTTAACGGTTGAAATTAAACTTATCTGACGTCACAATGTACTGATGGGGTTGCGAAGTGGTGGGTAATGTTTTGAATTCATCATATGACTAAATAACTTGACTGTGATTGGCTGATGAGACGAGGTTGGGGGGAACACCAGGGAAAATTTGGTACTTTCCTAAACTTTATACTTCCGAGTTTGCGCGCAAAGTGTTTTATAGTATATATTAGGAAAGTACCAAACTTTTTCCCGAAGTTCCCCCTGCCTCATCATGCCTAATTCGGCCAAAATAAGATAGGTAAATTATTCACCTAGTATTTTAGAGGGTGTTAAAAAAAGTGCATAAGGGCTTTAAGGGATGGGTGGCCCTGGGCCTCCCTAGCCCATGCCTCGGCCGCCTCGCATCCGGGAACACGACCTTGACTAAGGAAGAGGCGCACCCCCCCCCCCCCCCCACACACACCTAGGTCCTCTCCTGGGCGTGGACGACCCAGGACGACCGCGACACTGGGCCCTGGAACTGTTTACGCTATCGCACGACTCGGGGCCGTATTATCAATTTTCTTATGTGTTTTCTTCAAACTGAGCACCAATTTTTGCCTATATTCGATTAAAACGAGACAAGTGTGCTACGTATTTAAAATTCTCCGTTATACTGTAGAACTTTTCTCGAAAATTGCATACAAGATACGTTCCGCGATGGTAAAGGATAAAAATTATGGATCATTTTCCCACGCAGACAAATGATTACTTCATCACTGGTAACAAGCATGGTTTGTCGATAAACTTTTTAATGGTCAATAAAATAATTTTATATACTTATAAGACCTTATCAGTGCAAATTAAAATTCTATATTTGCATTGTTTAAAATAATTTGAGATGTAGTAAACTCGGCTTATACCCTGAAAGAATCAGGTAAAAAAAAGTGCTAAATGAATATTTTTAGGTTGTTTGGAATAATATTGTATTGTTTGTTATTTTAATTTAACGAAGCTTGAATATACAAGCTAAAATAAATTGTTTATGTGTAGAGAGCGCAAAAATAGTTTTTCGACTATTGTCATTATGTCGACTATTGCTAGTTTTATTTCATATCTCCACCAATCTCAACAAATGGCGCATTTTAAACCAATAAAAAAAATCGACTATTTCGAGTTTAGCGACTATTTCATAAAAAATCGTCTATTTGTCGACTATTTTGCAATTTTTTTCCGTTTTTAAGGAAATTTCTTGTAAAAACGTATCAAATTATTTGAAATTATATAATATTTTTTATAAAAATATATTATATAAAATTTAAATAAATAAAAATAAATTTATAATAATAAATTTATATATATTTTTTTTTTTTCCTGCCAAAAATTGAAAATTAGTAAAACAAGATACTACATACAAGATAAGGACACGCTCGGCCAATTTGAGTATTTAGCTACTAAAATTTCTGTTTAACATTAAATGAAATTATTTTTTACTCACAATTTTTTTTATCATATTGTATATAAATTTGTATATAAAAAATCGAAATTTTTCGACTTTTTTGTAAATCGACTAATTATCGACTATTTGCACCAAAATTCATCGACTATGTAGTTGCTTATTTTGTCAAAATGATCTACTATTTTTGCGCTCTCTATTTATGTGTATTGTCTATATATATTGTGTATATATGATATGTAAATATTTACAATATAATAATAATATGTAATATAATATGAATATTTATGCATGTATTTTCAGTAAGTAGATTTTTTTTCATTGTGTTAACTATAAATATGTAATAAATGATTAAAAAAATAACACCTGATAAGGCCGCCTTATAGGTTGGATTCCTGTATGCGAGTATTTAAACAATGATTTAAGAGAGAGAGAGAGAGAGAGAGACGGACTTTTTTTAAACAAGAAATATAATAATATGTAATAGTATATTTATAATGCTGTTCATAACCCCTCTGTTTCCTGCTACTAAAATGACAATCAACCGATCATAGATTTATAGTGAACTCCCATGTGATATAGGGGTACCTCAAGGGTCTGTGCTGGGACCCCTTCTTTTTGTCATATACATGAATGATATTGACAAAGTAACAAGGTATGTTGACATTAATCTGTTTGCAGATGATACGCTGGTACATATCGAGTGATAATTTTAACGACGCTATGAAAAAATTGAACAGTGACCTAAACAAACTCTCTATATGGTTTAGTAACAATAAACTAAAATTGAATGCTTCAAAATCAATGGTAATGTTAATTGTAACATCTGAATGTAAGAGAAACAATATATTAAGTCAACATAATACCGTAAAAGTACAATTAGATGGTGAAATTCTTGAATTCAGTGATGTAGTTAAGTATCTGGGTATCCAAATTGACTATAGATTAAATTTCACACACAATATCCAGTACACAGCAAAAAAAAATTGCCAAAAAAAAAACGGATACCTAGGAAGATTAAGTAAGTACTTAACTAAATGGACAAAAAAAAACATCTTTAACACCATCATTGCGCCTCACTATGAGTATTGCTCGTCTATATTCTTAAGTGCAAATGAAAAAGATATGAAGTTATTGGAAAGATTACAAAACAAAGCTATGAGGATTATTTTGAAATGTAATTGGCATACTCACAAACAGGATATGTTAGACAAACTAGAATGGTTGAGTATAAAAGACAGAGTAAATTTTAAAGTATTGTGTTTTATCCATAATGTAACCAGTAATAAAAATGAAACTTTTACAAAATTCTATAAGAAAAATGAAGAAGTACAGTTTCGATGAAATGAATAGTTACCATTTAAACTCGATATTTTTTACCGCGTTAAATTTCGTTCAATTTTGCAACCTTGTTTATGATTATTCATTGAACTCTATATTCTCAATCACATCTATATTCAAATTCATTGAGTCTATATATTGTAATAGTTGACAAATACACCACAAGAAGTCACCTGTGATGCACTCAGGTAGACAATCCGGCGGGTAAATATTTTGCTTGCTTGCTTGCTCATTCTCTCTCTCTCTCTCTCTCTCTCTCTCTCTCTCTCTCTCTCTCTCTCTCTCTCGTGAGAAATGCTTTCAAGTATTTGTTTGATAACAAGTTTCGAACTATTTTCTTACCAAATTGCTGTCATTACAAATCATATTGATACAAATGATAAAAAAAAATATCTTAATTTTAATCTCTTAATCGGGCAAATCGGTAAGTCAGCAGTTATTTTGAAACATAAAAAAACATTAAATGCATTTCTTAGAAGAGAGAGAGAGAGAGAGAGAGAGAGAGAGAGAGAATGTGAGCAAGCAAGCAAGCAAAATATTTACCCGCCGGATTGTCTACCTGAGTGCATCACAGGTGACTTCTTGTGGTGTATTTGTCAACTATTACAATATATAGACTCAATGAATTTGAATATAGATGTGATTGAGAATATAGAGTTCAATGAATAATCATAAACAAGGTTGCAAAATTGAACAAAATTTAACGCGGTAAAAAACATCGAGTTTAAATGGTAACTATTCATTTGATCGAAACTGTACATGAACATAATACAAGACAAGTCAAAAACTTCCACATTGCATGTTCAACCAAATGAATAAAACAGGACAGAAATCTATCTTTGTAAACGGTCTCAAATTGTATAATCAAATGGCTAAATCGTTAGAAGAAACTCCTATCAAGTCATTCAGAAAAGAAATGTTAAGAAGAATAAAAAGAAAGCAAGTTTAAGTACAAAACAAAAGAATCCAAAATTGAACAAAGAAGAGAAAGAAGAAAAGAAAAAGACAAAATAATCAAAAAGAAAACTAAATAGCATTAAGTTGCTAAAACAAACAAACTACTACTACTACTACTATCAACTATTGGTTATTCAAATATTATTATTATTGGGTTATTTTTCGGTGCAAGAAAACGCAGGGTTTACGAACATCTCGTCTCTCTCTCTCTCTTGTTACGTCCTAGAGCTTTTAATCATTTATCGATATTTGCATCTTTATCAACATTTTTTATTTAATGTTAATAGTAATTGCGTATGGAAAGAGGAAATTCCCCATAGTTGAGTACAGTAATGTTAAAAGTGTAGCAAACTATTCGCTATATTTTACTCCCACGAGGTGAAAATGAAAATAGCGTAAAAAAATGTATTGTGTGTTTGTTTGTTTTTTATAGGAATTTCCAAAAAATAAATATAATAATATACTTGAAAAACTGGCCCACTCATCAGGGAAATTCTTGCGATTGATACAGTCTGAAATTTTTTTCCCCGTGAAAAACATGTTGAGTTATAGTTATGTTGAATGTCACGAAAATTGCATCGTAGTTAAATTTATAGGTATATGTGACGATAGTAATACTTTTTAACCTTTATCATCTTCCAATTATAAAGATTAGATAACTTATTACCATCCCATATCCCATATCGTTATCAGGCTAACGGTAACCGCAAGACCGATTCAAAAATGATTATATACATAGCTGAAAAGCAACGTCATTGTGACGTCATTGCCCGCTCGCGCCATTTTGTGGATGGAAAACAAATTAGAAATCAAAGATTCTGGCCAAATCAACGTTGAATTTTAGGTTTATTAGGATAGTATACAACTTTTTTTGTTCTAGGTGTTATACGCCTTTAACGTAACATAGCGTCATGCGTCATGTGAATGCGCCTTTTTGAATCGCGGTTCATGTATCCTTCAATTAAAATTGGAGGAGATGGAGCTTATAAGTTATAAGACCACCAATCAAAATAGAATATCCGATCTTTTGATGATATAAAATGTTAATTTATATGGTTCTTTCTGCTACTACAAAACTGGGCTGTAAAGCACGATTAAATGAGAATTTCAAACCTTACAGCTGTGGTTCCCATCACAAAAAGTTCTCCATAAAAAAAAAATAGTAATAATATAATAAACAACCAAATAATAAAAGTAACATTAACTTATTTAAAAGCGTTTTCTTGAGGCATAGTATTTTGTTAAAGAGGGTCCGCAGAGAAAAAAAAAAGAGTCATTGATTTCTAATTTATTTTCCATTAACAAAATGCCGCTGCCGTTCACTGACGTCACAGCTCGCCGGGTCCACGCGCAAGTAAACCGGGCGAGCTGTGACGTCTGTGACCGGCAGCGGCATTTTGTGAATGGAAAATAAATTAGAAATCAATGACTCCGGCCAAATCTACGTTGATTTTCAGGTTTGTTAGGATATTAGGCAACTTTTTTTTGTTTAAAGTGGATATAACGATTTCTGAATATATCGAAATCCCCGATACATCGGAAATCTAAACATTTTTGACGCTCTTGACAAATTTTTGTTGTTTGGAATAATATCTTACTTTTGTGCAGTCACAAACCCTTAAAAGTGTTGTCTAGTATTTCAGCAATAACATAAACTTAACAAATAATTACTAAATAAGACTTAGAATGTAAAATCTGCAAGTTAAATACAAAAATGATGAATTTGTTAATATTATCAGGCTATCAGCCGCGAGCAGCCATGTTTTCGATTTTCGATCGTCTTTTGTTTTTTTTTCACTTCGTGGTAGCACCACATCATGATACAATAAAGATAGATATGATCGACGTTGGACGAGTTCACGCACAGATCTGCGCATGACGTCACACAGCGGACAAATACATTGCAAGGGTACCCCCAAACCCTGAAGAACCATTAATTCCACATACTTCTGATTAAACTTCAGAAATTTGATGCCCTGTTCCACAAAATCGATGTCGATTTACTAAGAACTGCTATCTTCGATTACCGATATTTCCTTTTGTATTCCCGCAATTTAAGGTTAAATTCAAAACACTCTCCGATTATTTCGTACAGGTGCTAGGAATAAATGCGCAAAAAGTCAAGCAAGCGTTTGCGCAGCTCCGGTGCGCGTAAAAGTTGACAAACTGGAGACATGCGCAGAACGAGAGTGAGGTGAGAAACTCGTTTCTGCGCAGGTAGCTATTAAAAAGTAATTTTGTGAACACTCTCAGTCAGCTCTCGATGATTTTGCGAACACACACCAATCTGCGCTTGAGCACCCCCTGCACCACATGATAATACTAACTTTCTCGTATTCTTATTAGCTTCCAGCAATTATTAATAGTTCAATTTGTTACTATTTCACTTTTTTTAATTTTCTAATTTACGTATACAATATAAAGTTTTTTATTGCATAATGCAAAACAATGTAAACAAAGCGATTTAATACGAACACGCACGAACATTTTGACGAAGATTTTCAGAAACCGGAAGTTATGCCGCGAACCAAATTCAAATCCCAACGACTTAATTTTTGAAGATAATAGTGACTTTTAAACTTAAAATTGGAAGAAGTGTTTTCGTAGAACAGCATCTTTTTATTGTCTTAACAAATTTTAACATTATCGAAGAGCTTAAGTTTCAGTTTTTCAGAAACAATATGTACAGCTCCCAAAACTTGTGAGCATCGAAAGTTGTAAAAACATGGTTGCTGCCGTTTTTTAACCCATGCCTTATGAGAATTAATTCGAAGTTTGAGGCTAAAAACGGGTTAATCGTTTCGAAGGACATGCCTTTTTTATTCTTCCTATAGATCCGCACACTGGCAAAGAATAACAAGGTACCAAATGGGAATTGTTTAAGTATAACACGAAATTCGTTCTATCTACTTTAAGGTGTTCTACGCCTTAAGGTTTCCTATGTGCATCATAATTCCTACAGTTTCTAAAATTATGACGAGAAAAAAAAATCGATATTCATGAATTTTAATTTGCTTTTTAGAAATGCTATAGGGTGTGTACGCATGACGTCATTCTGAATGTTTTTCGATGCTCTTCTTGAGCAATGAATAACATTGCTCAGCATAGGACAAACGTAGTTTTTGGCTATTTTCTTTGGAAAATGAGCGATTTTTTGGTCATTATTATTTTTCTTGCATACTTGAGGTATTAATTCAACCTGCAAACAGCATCAATGCTCTCAAAAATATTGCAAAGTATTTTTAAACTGGCAAAATGTGCCATTTTCCTATACTGGCCAATGTTATTTAGTACTCACTTATGACGTCGACTTTAACATGAATGAATCCACCCTATAATAGAAGATTTGCAACGTGGCTTTACTGAAAATAAATAAACAAACCCGGAGTCCAACAATACTGTATATAAGCATAGAAGTGCAAGCAGACGACGTTGTGTTTACAATGCTGCAGCATAGTAAAGCCATATTGCTTTATTTAATATGATTTTCTTTTGGGCGAATGAGCAGCTTTACCTAGAGATGTAGGTTTAAAAAAATTAACCAGTGTCGGACTGGCACACGTCTATAAACGACAGGGGTGTAACACCCTCTAGGAACCTCAAAAGGGGGAGTAACACCCTGGTTAAACCCCTGGCAGGGGCTCAAGAGGCCTCCAAACCGGAGGGGGGGGGGGGGGCTCGTTCGCTATCGTGACTAATTCTTGTGGCCACTCCAAGCCTTATTATACTAACTATATTTATAGTTTATTGTGTATGAAATTTTTCTCTCTCTCTCTCTCTCTCTCTCTCTCTCTCTCTCTCCAAACTGATTAACTTGAAATTTTGAACAACAAACGATTCGCAGTCCACAGTATAAAGTTATAAAGCTACAGTAAAAATTTTAACAGCGATAAAAAAAAGTCTTCCTTGGGTTAAAGCTGCTTCATTTACCCATAAGGAAGTACGTTTATTAAATGAAGTCAGAAACACAAAGTCTCAACTAGCACATTGTGAGTATTATTATATAGGTCTGTTTTTTTTTTTTTTTTTTTTTTTTTTTTTCCTACCCCCCTCTTACAAGTCTCTTACAAGTCTTACAAGAGAATATTGTTATTTATAAACAGCATTTTATTTTATTCATATGTTTGCAATGTTGGTTCTATAAATACGAACGCTGTACAACTTACGTATACATAACATAATATATGGGACCCTTCAACTTGTGTATGAATTATAAAAATATTGTTTTGGAAAGTTTCATGCAACTAAAAATATAATCAGCTCTTTACGCACGAAATTTGACATTATATTATACAATAAGCATTAAATTTATATACATACATATATATATATATTATTATATATATATATATATATATATATATATATATATATATATATATATATAGCAATAAAGCAAATTTATATAAATTATATATAATATATATTTATATGATATATAAAAAGGAACACTGGATGATTACAATGTTTCAGGTTTCATAATGCAGTTAAAGTAAGGGTTTGTCAGGAAATAACGTTTTCTCTTACCATAGCTACTGGACAAGTATTGTAGTTCATTATATTTAAAGAAAAAAAATTGCAAAAATTTATTTCATTCAATTTTGCCCGGTTTATATTTTTATTATTTGTCTGCATATGGTGAAAAATGTGGCGGCTTCCTATCTAAAATCAAAGTACTTGCACTTTGAATGACAATATCTACGCTCTATGTGTGTCTAACTACTTTTGACTCACCGTTTGATTTTGGCAAATATATAATACGTTTTTCATCTTTGTCTGAGCAATAGAAAATAAATACTAACTGAACAATTAATTGATTTGTAAAACTACTTTTTGCATAGAAAAATAAAATTTAATGACTCCCCTAAATATAAGCTGCTTGTTGTTTTTAAAGAGGTGGAGAGTGCACCGAGAGAAGACAAGATAAATGCATTCCAGATGTGGGGGTGGCGCGCCCCATGCAGCGTCCGGTATATGCAGCATAAGCTTCCCTAGCGCGCAAGGGCTAAATTCAAAGCTTATTACTGCAAAAACGACCCATCATTTCCTTCGATTCTATAGTTGCACATAAAATATAATTTGCCACGCGTAATGAGACCCCCTCATGATCTGCAGTAGTATTTTTACTCCTTACTAGTGTCTTGTTTTGAAAACTAAATATGCCGTGACCGCATAAACACTGGGAGGCAAAGGTCTAAAATGAAGAAAATCTATGTTTGCCCATATGACATCATCAGTAGGCAAACCTATGTACCTAAAATAAAAGTTTGCGATTTTTTTCTTTGCCAGATTTGAAATCAGTACTCATCATAAGTACAAGATATGCAATAAAATGATTTGGGTTTACAACTCCTGTACCGATTTGCAGTAGTAGCAGTAAGATATAAGAAGTCATAAGCTCATAAGTAATACAATAATAATATATAGTAAAAAATGAGTAGTTAGAAAGAAGCAATAGTTTTTTAGTTTCGTGGAGCCAATTCCGAGACTAATTTTTTTTCTTTCAGCCTTTTTTTTTTCTTCTTCTTTTTTTTTTTTTTTAATCTGTTTTCCAAATATAAATATTTGGAAATATTTATATTACATGAATAACTGATTATTGATTAGTTTTCAATTCAAGTTTTTTTTATTTATTTTTATTGTAATATGATTTATGATGGAGTTAAACATTTTAAACAGAAATATATTAGTTTAATATACAAATATTATATACATATTAACACTACATTTGTTGCAAAATTTGTTCTTTTTCACTTCTGTTAGATAAATAAATAAATAAAAAATTGGAATTCCTATTTAATCAAGGGCTTCCGTAATTGCAAATTGGCAACGACAGAATAAACTCAATATCCGCAATATTTATAATTTAATAATACAGTACAGTTAATACCTGCAGTGTTTTAGCAAGGCTATGGCCAAATTTACAGAAAGAAAAATTAATAACAAATCTGAAACTTAATTAGGAATATTTAAATTTTAAGTAAACAAATCATCAGTATAAAAAATACTGTACCAATTTTGCATGGTCGAATAAAATTGTTACTTTTCTTAGTATGGGAATATAGTGCTAAGTAAAGAACTGAAGGGTAGAAGAAAGGGGATATAATGTCACATGCTGAACTTCAAATGTAAAGATCGCATCATTAACTCTCTACTAAATAATAATCTAATACTAAAACTATATTCATAAGCAAGCAAGTCAGCTGATGGACTCACCTACTTGGGCATCAGCAGGCGTGGGAGAAGAGCAGCCGTTGTGGAGCGTCGAGTGCATGCTCTTCGTCACCCACCGCCCTTACGTTAACCGGTACGACACCCCAAACACCTACGCACACAACAAGTGCACAACAAGATATCAACAAATGTTTTGACATTACATGTTAAATTGCAAGTTTTTGAAAAAACAATAAATAAAATACCCACTATCAAATTTTTTTAACTACCGATTTTTTTTTTTTTTTTTTTTTTTTTTTTTAGATATTTACACAGGTTTTAAAAACAAAATTTTTAAGGGTCATACTGCGCTGTAAAATATATATTGCAAAATGTTATAAATTCGCAGAAAGGAAATCTGCAAAGCATTATGGAAAGCATCCATATGATCGTATATAGACAGAAGGACATGAAAGAGTGCTAATTATTTATAATTTCTTACAATTAAATATATTTACAACTTTCTTGATGCAAAGTTTTTTACTGTACCTTACTGAGCCTTAAAGGCGTAGAACACCTTGAACAAAAAAGTTGTGTAATATCCTAACAAACCTGAAAATCAACTTTGAGTTGTCCATAGACATTGATTTCTAATTTATTTTCCATTCACAAAATGGCACGAGCTGTCAATGACGTCACAGCTCGCCTGGTCCACGCGCGCGAAAAACAAGCGAGCTGTGACGTCAATGACCGCTCGCGCCATTTTGTGAATGGAAAATACATTAGAAATCAATGAATCCGGCCAAATCAAAGTTGATTTTCAGGTTTGTTAGGATATTACACAATTTTTTTGTTCAAGGTGTTCTACGCCTTTAAATCTAATTATGATTTCTTAAATTTCAAGTGAAAAAGAAGAAAAAAAAATCATTTGTATAAACAAATTGAGGCTCCTTTAAAGTTACAATAAAAATTTCAGTGTTATTATCATGAAAACAATTCTAACTTGAGTTATATAGCTGTTGCTTCACTCCCCTAAAACAAAGCATGTTAAATTGAGACAGGGACACTATAGTCATCTGCTATAGCACTTTGTGATAGTATTGTTGGGCTCAGAGTTTATTTATTATTGTCCCCAATCCCACATTTTGCACATGTCTTTCTATTTATATTCATATAACAGATAACTAAATGGAAATATTTAAAGTCAGATAATGACACCAAGTAATCTGAGAAATTCCCCCCTACCCCCATTTATACACTGAGGATAAAGGTGTAACATGAATAATTTTATGTAATCACAGATATGGCCGCTTGGTTCGTTTAACCCTCAGTCAGGGCAGTCATACCATTTAGAACAGTTATCAATAAATCTAATATACAACTGTTAATAATTACAAAAGTAATAAAATAACCAAGCAAAAAAAAAAAAATAAATAAATGATACTAAAATATGAGTATATTTTAGCGAAGTGCGATAGTTAACAGTGCAAGAATAAAACAAGCGGGTGCATTTTTTTTTGTCGTAAAACATGAAGAGCGGTTTTTTTTTTCGGTACCTTTCTCTCTCTCTCTCTCTCTCTCTCTTCTCACACTGTCTGTTAACTGACTAACGCGTTACGCCGGTAATATTCATTAACGGTTGTCGTTACAAGGTTCGTATCTCTGAAATTTAAACTAAACTTTGACCTCCTCCTTCTCCTCTAGTTATATGAAATTTGAAATTCAATGAATGATCCTGGAAACAAAACGAAGCATGATCAAAATGACATTGGCTGCTTATGTTGACTTAAAAACAGGAAAAGGAAACAACGTGACGGTAAAAGTGGGAGAAAACTTCGTGCCAGCAGCAAGCTAACCTTGAACTACCTCCCACTTTTACCGTCACGTGGTTTCCTCTTCCGACCACTTCCTTTTCCGCTTTTTGAGTAAACATAGCAGTCATTTTATTCAAACCTATAAAAAACGGAAAAGGAAGTGCCGGAAACGGAAATCACGTGACGGTAAAAGTGGGAGAAAGCTTCGCGCCGGCAGTAAGCTATGAGTGCTTATGTTTACTCTCAAAACCGGAAACGAAAGTGCCGGAGGAGGAAACCACGTGACAGTAAAGTTGGAAGAAAACTTCGAGCCAGCAGCAAGCTGACCACCTCCTACTTTTCAGATCATGTGGTTTCCTTTTCCGGTACTTCTTTTTCCTGTTTTTAGAGTATAAACATAAGCACGTATTCCTGAGCTACCTCCCACTTTCAACATCACGTGGTTTCCTTTTCCGGCAATTCCTTTTCCGCTTTTTAGGTTTACATAAAATGTCAATTTCAGGACCTAAGGCAAATAGATAGCTGAGAAAGAGAGAGAATACTTTTGGGAGTCTGATGGGATTAAAATTTTGTAAATTGTTCTTTTCATGCATGGTGACCTCCCAAAACTGTCATATATTTGGAGTTGTCTCACGCGCGGATCTAGCCCAAATTTTTGGAGGGGGTGATTCCCTGCACTGCAATGTTAATCTCGCGGGCGGCGGGTGATAATACCTGTAATATAATTTGAGCTGTTTTGGGAAGGGCTATGCGCCCCTGATGTCTAATCTTAGTTACCTAATACTTTACACACAAACACTTTTTTTTTTTTTTTTTTTTTTAGTCTGTTTGGCACTTTTATTCTAATCCTCACAGTAACTCACTTTCAGCCGTAAGATTAACCATAGTCATGTATTTTCACCCAACGAATTAATGCGATTTGTAATGAACACTATATAGTGATGCACTAATTATATTTATAGGTATATAGAGGTTTAAGGGCACCTGTGTAAGTAAACAGAATAGGGTTAAAAAAAAAATAGATAGTTTGAAATGGTTGAACGGTGTCGGGAAAAAAATGTTCGTATAAAGAGAGGTGAATTAAAAATAAAAAAATTTATGAAGCGAAAGAGGTGTCAGGATAGGAAGTTGTGGCGACGTCAATCACTAAAAAGTCAAAGTGAAATTCTGTTGGCTAACCCCGAAAGGGTTAACAATGTTAACATTAAAAAAAAAAAAAAAAAAATCACCATGCAAAATTCTACTCCTGTAGAAATAAATGTTAGGTCAACGTTAATATTTTTCTTTCCCTCCTTTAATTATCTGATCTTCACGCAAGTTATAAGAAATATGGGGTGGAGGGCTCTATTTTGGAATTTCAGAGAATTAATAAGTCTCCATGAAATAAGTCGCCATGAACACATGGCGAAATAATAATAACGAAAGGAGCTTCTCAAAAATAGACCGCGTTATTTTTCGATGCTTTTATTTCGTGGTCATGAAATGATACAATATTCCTGTTTTTGTACCTCTTGCTCAGTCTCTTTAATTATATATAGGTTCACTCGTTACGGAACGTTACGTACGTACACTTTTGAAAAAAATTATGAGTACGAGGCATAATACTAAAATGAAAAAACAACAAATCTTTATCTGACCCAAAAATACTTACCTAAATCCAATGGAGGTTATCGGTTTAGCGCGCGGGGTGATGCGGGGAAAGCTAAGGGTCCCCTAATTTAACATTACGCTTATGGGGGAAAACACGTTTTTTTGCGATTTTTGAGAAAACTACTCCTCCGATTTCGGAGAAATTTAAATGAGAAATACTAGACATACTTTTACGTGTTTTAAGCCATAGAAAATTTTTACGAATTTTTTAAACCGATAACCTCCATTCATTTGATTGAACACTTTAAAAATGAAATAGATATGTAAGTGTTTTTACGGATTTAAAAACTATACTAAATGCAAGCGAATCCTCTGTGGAAACAAGAGTTGATGAGAAATACAAAATAATTAAAAAAAAAAAAATGTAATTTTTGCGAACTAGAAACAACAATAATATATATTTAGACGTATTTATTAAAACTCGTTCAACATTGTGAAAGGTAGAGCCTTACCTGAGTTTAACAGGTAACCGGAAGTTGGCCAGTGATAAAGTTAAACGAATAGGGGATAGGGTTATACGTATAATTATAATACTGTAGATCAGGTGTACTGTATCATCTTTTCATACAATTAATAACATGGGTGTGTGAGACTGCGAGTCAATCATCATATCATCAAACACCTTTGTTCGACCTTTGTCCATATTATTGTGCGTATACCGGCAAACACAAAGGAAGCCAAAATATAAAGAAGCAAAAGCATAATTAAGAGACATGGCATGCATAACAATTATACAGTATAGTTCATATATATACCTATAATGTATTATGCGTGCACTTGAAAAATGATGAAAGCAGGAGACCGCATGAAGAAATAATAAAATTACCGGCAAAAGATAACTATCAATGAAATTATTGATTTCAAATAATACACACATGCAATATAACAATATATACATTGTAGTTCTATGCATTTCAACACTAACCCTTTATTTGTTGTAACTTTGGGCAGCAAAATAAGTATACTATTCCTTTTAATAACAATTATGTTCTGTAACATTTGCTGCAACAATAAATTAAATATAAATCTGTGAATGCACTATAATTTGTAAATTTAATTATCATACATTTATTATTAATTAATATCTATTATAATAAATTATCATTATATTATCTATTATTAATAAATTAATATCTTCATAAAAATATGTACGGTAATTAAATAAAATGTATAAAATGCAAGAGCATAATATGATGATTTTAAATCATGTGCTATGTGGATATATGCATTAAAATAATATATCGTGTACGCATATATTAAAGTTTTTATATAAAAAATGATCCTTTCATAAAGAAACACGTGTGTTCAAAATTAACAATTGGCTGGGTTGATTATATAGACACGCCCCCAAATCAAGTGTTTTTATGTTTCGTTTTCTATTTGATTACTGAAACTGATAAATGCTTTACAATGGACAGTGCAGTGCAGTTGCGCAATAAACAATTTCAGCAGGTTTCAGTTTCAGCAGATTTGGCGCGGGGCGCAAAGTCAAAATACTGCCATGCCATATATACATACATAACATACAGCCATAATAATAATAATAAATAAAAAATTATTGTGTACATATAATTTTTTTACAATGATAAAAGATTCTCTAAAGGTAAAACTGACTGAATACTACATTATTGAATCTACAAATGTATAATGTACATTCTACATTACATAAATATTATGATAAAAATATGATAACGGTACCGGAATAACATGTATGTATGATAATGTATGTACATATATACCTGAACGTACATGTGATTTATATACATAGTTGGTATTACCGGTGATATATATTATACACTATAATAATAAATGTTAGAAAAGAATAATTGGCGATCGAAGAAATAAAGCAATAAAAAATAAAACTCGCATTCACATAATATTTATACATAATACACACAAAAAATAAAAATATCATTATAATACTTTACCTTTTCAGGTGTGTGAACTTGAAAAACAAAATTAACTGCAACTTGGCAATTAATATTAATGATATACTTTTTATATATTTATAGCTTATATTATGAAAGTCAATCACAACACATATCAATATGACAGTAACTGTTCTAAGGCTGACACTGAAATCGCTGAAGTGTTCTGTTCATTTCTGTTCCAAAACGACGGAAGCGCCTGAGTTTTCTAAGCAGTCCGTTCGGTTATCGGCGAGTTTAGGCGAGTTCGAGTTACTCGGCATTGAACGCAACGGCACACAAATAAAAACTATGCTGGCAACACCGAGCCATCGCCGAGCCAGCGGTTAGAAACTTGTGGCACGAACTCACTTCCCCTCCACTCTCCACTATAACAACCAGATAACAACATTAGGAGCAGACGAGGAGAGTGGGAGCTGCGCGAGGAGCTTGGCTGCAGGCAACGAGGACGAGCAGGGCAACGTTGCTTGCTGAGCTGACATGGAGGCCCCCTACAATGGTTCGGGTTCCAATTATTTTTTTTCTACTCCTTCCCCCCCCCCCCCCCCCCCCCGCATTTTCAACGCCCGTAATCTCTCTCGTTTTTTCTCTGCTTCTCTCTTTCTCTCCCCTTCACAAATCATGTCCCTCTCCCCAATTTTTCCCTTTCTCTCCCTCCGATGACTGAAGAACATGAAACTTCTTTTGTTTGGAGTGCTACCCCTCCTCTCCTTGTACCCTCCTTGGAATTAAGTCAGGGACAGGATATGAGTTTAACCAGGAAAAATGCATTGTGGGGGACGATAATGACGTTTCCTTTATGTGATTATACACCGCTCCAACCAAATCAAGAAACTACAAATTGTAATAATCGTATATACAAGAATAAACCTACCGTCGTAAATTTTCCGTTGCCATATAGGAGGAATAAAACGAAGTGACAACATAACCAAAACATTCCTAATATATTAGGATTTTTTTTTCTTCATGTATCGGCAAATGCAAAATTAGACATGTTAGGAATATATTTAAGAATATATATTTTTGTATAAAAATATTCACTTCCACAATAGGACAAATTAGAAAAGATAATTAAAAAAAATCGATTTAGAACGCCTCAATACACATTCTAATAATTTGGCGATTTGGTTCATAATTTTTCATCATCATATATAAGAAAATAATCATTATCAAAATCATTAGCAATAAATAATTAGGATTCTAATAAGTTCTGTAATAATAATATAATTTCAGTAAACGGTGTATATATGTATGAAAAAGTTTTATTTCATCCTGAAAAGCACAAAAAGAGAAATGACAATAGATATAAAATAAATATAATGATGGTAAAATGGTAAATAAAAAATAAATACGAGCTTGGCAACAGGACGGGTTCATTAATAAGCCTCGATTCTGATTGGATAGAACTCCCTGCACTCCTCTAACTCCCCTTCAGCTATTGCTGTTTCGGTCCTTTTTCATTTCCCCTATCCTGCTTCTCCTAATAAACCTAATAATTTATATTCCCTTTCTCCTCTTTCCTATACAATATCCAAATTTCATTAAAACGTGTATTTTATAAATGGAAGGGAATTATGATTCCATCCCATTAACATTAAATTTCCATGACTCGTGAAAGTATATTTAATATTAATACAAATAGTGAAACTCGCTTCAATGACGCAATAAGTATGTTTTTATTTCTCATGAACTCGATTCTGCGCCAGACTAACATTTTTTTTCTCTCTCTCTCCGCTCTATCTCTCTCTCTCTCTCTCCCAGCAGTAGCGCAAGTAAAGTAAAACCAGCTCTTCTTTATATTAGCACACGGTTCAATATACTATACACTAACGCAGCTATGTGAATATTATAGCAGTTTTTTAGCAGCGCTCTGCGCGCCAGCGCAATTCATGATATTCACTTGATCCACAAATTCAGCCAAATCCCCACTCCTGTTCTCCTTAATATGAAATAGAAATAAATGACGAAATATGAAATGTAAACTATTCGTGGAATGGTTACATTACAGTAATATAAATAACACACACACACACACTTGCACAATAATATCACAACGATCAAGTTACGAGTTTGCGCCGCGCGCTACAGAAATACAGTATTGTTAAACATTCCATTCCCACTCCAACATTACCGGCAATCGGTAAATAAAATGCCAAAAACATACATTATTTTATGGCTAAACAAATACAAAAGATTTTAATGGGAAGTATAATGAAAAAATTAATGTGATAGTTCCTATTTATTATGATTTTTGTGTATGTATGGGATTTTGTAGAACCGAGAAATACTTTTTGGTTTACCGACTTTTTAATACAAAGAAAAATTCATAACATGTATTTTTTTATTTATTTTTTTTTTCAACCTAAAATATCGGAGTCATGGCTATATAACTTTAATATAACACCCATTTTTTTATTTATCATAACAGTTTTCCCTATTACAGTTTATTTTGTGTATATAGTTCTGGAAAATATTATTATTATTCATATAAATTAAAAGAAATATCAGCATAAATATATGAAAGCAGTTCATATTACGTCCACATATAATGTAATGCATAAAATTCGGGAGATCTTTATTTTTTTCTTGATTCATTTTTTAAGAGGGCGTACATAAAAGAATATTGCCATGTATTGCTTTATTCCTTCTGAACCTGAAGTAAAATGGCATTCTCAGTTAGAATACAAAGAGTAAAAATATCGATCGATAATTATTTCTATTAGACAGTTCGAGGTCATGCGCGCTTGCGCAAAAGAGTGAAGTGTATTTATTTCAGCTTATGGAGCTTATCTTAACGCAGAGGCATATATTGCTTTAGAAACGAGGCTTATGTTAAAATAATCTTATCAAACTGACGCGTTATCTTTTAGAACAAATAACAGTCTTATAGTAAACAAAGTACAATAGTAGTATTGCCTTTTAAGCAATATAATTATATAGCAAGATGTCAGGCGAACAGTTTCAGAGAGATTCAGACAAATAGTTGTTTTGTGTTCCCCTCTACTTCCTTTGTCCACGTCTATTTCCCCCCATGTTTGCCAGTGTAGGTATTTTATTTCCACTTGAATACTAAGACTTTCCTGTCACTTGTCTGTTCCTTCTTTCCATTTAATTGTTTATACGGAACATGCGCGCAGTTTTAGTTGCACTTGAAATATATCCATGCTTTAATAATTATTTACTTAATTAGTTGCTTTTATTTTAAGTTGTTGCTTTTTTCTTTTTTTCTTTTTTTTTTCTTTCCCATGTTTTAGCTTTAATTCTTTATTGTCCTGAAATATGTTTCAACGAATTTTATGAGGCATTTATATCCATATATAGTGCATGTGTGATTTCTGAAACTCGCTGATCTCTATTAATTTTTTGACTCATGAATACTGCTTACTGCTTATTGTAATAAAAACATAAATATTGTTTTATTTCAGCCAACAAATTTTAAGAACATAACAATTTTATACATAGTTTAAAAAATTAGTATTTCTTTTGGCTTAAAAGCCAGTGCACAAGTGCATTTGAAATTCATGTATAAATAACTATTGTTACTATTTTCATTTATCATATTAAAACATATCATTCATTATAATAAACATGTCATTTATAATATCTTCATAAAACTCAAACATGAACACGTATGGAGAAATCAGCTCAGCAGTCAATAATGCAACTGTAATTCAAAAGAATGTTATAATCTCTTATTAGGTATATGAAAAATAATTATAAATCAAAATAAAGGTTTCATTTTCAACAGCGCGCCTGCAAGGTAGGCAAATCCTGAGTACATGTGTGTTACACTGGTTGCATACCTAACAATGTCTGCAGGCGCGGTAGCCATTTTGCACACACTATTTGCACCGCACTAACCGCACTAAATAGAGGTAACGTTATTTTTACGAGAAAAACGCGCACTGAAGTTAAACTTAATGCATTATAGTATAGTAATATAATATCTAATATCATTTAAATCTATTATCACATCGTGTGAAATAATATAACGTTTAATATAAATTTCAATTGTTATAACAAAAATTACCTAAATCTTGAAATAATACTATATACAGGCCTCATTCCTGCGCATCTTTTCTGAGCGTGCAGGTACTGGTCTATGTGAAGCACTCCTTTGGACTGCTCCCTAGCGACTTGGACTGAAGTGGTGATGTGTTTGGTGAATGCACGTAAGGTGATAAAGCAGGGAAATCTGGAGGGGAAAAAACAAAAACTGTATACGCTCTGTACTTATAAATAAAATTCATATAGCTATAGCACTCAAAGAAATTATTAACCTGATAGAAATCGATTGATGCAATCGGCATAATAAATCTGCGTGCTGCATGACCTGGTGTTGATGGTTGGACTCTGCTCTGCGGACTCTTGTCTGCCTTCATGACTCGCACTTGGGCTACTTGGACTCGTGGTGAGCACATCACTGTACAGTCGGCGCCGTGATTTTGGACCTCCAGTTTTTGCATCGGCCACCTCCTGAAAGCAATAGAATGATGAAGAGGCAAATTAATTGCTTGTGTCGCAATTTTTCTCACCTCTGTGACCTTTAAGTCACACTTGAGCTCTGCCGACGCGACAGGTTTATTGACTGCGCCGTAATGTCGCCACCAAGACCTTTCACCGCGGTTCCGCAAACTCTGCGGTGACAGCAGGATCAAGTTGCGGAAATTCACACCTTTTCCGCTGTCCTACATAATTTACTGTAGTATCAAAAAAATGATATATAGCATATTTGCAACACAAAATAAAATTTTAGAGAATTTTCCGCGCTAACATCAGAATTTAGTATACTATCGGGAAATTAATGGAATATAAATGGAGCATACTCCCCCCCCCCCCCCCCAAGATTTAATTATTATTCCTACATTTTAATTTTTTTTTCAATAAAACGTATTCATGACTACCTCGGTTTCCATCGTACTTTTTTTTACTGATTAAATTTTAAACCAACCAAAAAAAATGTATAAGGTTATATATTAGACGCGTGATCAGTATATAGAAAGCGAGACTCGTTATTTCTATTAAAAAATATAACACGCATACCCGCATATACATGCACGCATATATGTATATATTTTTCCTGAAAAAAGAAATACGGGATAGAATTTGTGGGGTGCCACTAAAGTAATAATAATAAAACAATTTTTATCAACATTATACGGTTACTAGTCTGAAAATTGTTTTACTCCTCCTCCTCTTTTTTTTTATATATAATGTACAATGTATTTGTGCAATTTTTTTAGTGTATTTTGTATGTTTGTATAGGTTCCTGTTCACGAGTATAGTCAGCATTTTTTTTTTAGGGTACCAAAAATTTGATTGCCCGATTCAATCTTCATTAAAGGCGTAGAACACCTTAAACAAAAAACTTGCCTAATACCCTAAAATACCCAAATATCAACATTATTTCGGCCGGAGTCATTGATTTCTAATTTATTTTACATTTACAAAATGTCAGTTGCGGGTTTACTACGTCACAGCTCGCCTGTTTCCGCGCGCGTGGACCAGGCGAGCTGTGACGTAGTAAACCAGCAACTGACATTTTGTAAATGTAAAATAAAATAGAAATCAATGACTCCGGCCAAAATAATGTGTATATTTGGGTATGTTAGGATATTAGGCAAGTTTTTTGTATCCTAACATAAATATCAACGTTAATTTGGCTATAGTCATTGATTTCTATAGTTTATTTTCCATTTACAAAATGGCAGCGGCGGGTTTGTGACGTCATAGCTCACTATAGTCCACGCGCGCGGAAACAGGTGAGCTGTGACGTCACAAACCCGCAGCTGTCATTTTGTGAATGGAAAATATATTAGAATTCACCGATTCCGGCCAAATCAACGTTGATATTTAGGTATGTTACGATAGACATGTTTTTTGTTCAAGGTGTTCTTAGCCTTTAAGGTTTGTATAGTTATGTAATAATATATATATTGTGTTCTAGTCCACTGCAATCAGAGAACTTGATGTTATCAAAAAATGTAATTTTTGTGAGATCAATATAAAAATAATAATGAGATGAGTTCCGGCGCCCGTTCCCGAATTAGTCCCGATACACGATTTTTTTTCACGGCTGTTATGGTCGATGTTAACGGGTCGATAGTGCTCCGAAATTAAGGTCCCGCCCGTTTCCCGAGATAAAGTCCGTAACCGTTTCCGGACCAGGAATCAGCCCCGGAATGAGAACAGGGGGATACTCACTCTGGCATGTGGATTGTAGCTCTCGGGAGGTTTCATATAAACTGGGATAGCAAGTCCGACCGTTTTAGTAAACTCTTCGTGGGGGGTCGGAGAAGTCTTAGAATTATTTTCAAACGTTTGGAATAGTGCTTTGTTACGTTGGCGCTGGAAAATGAGGAAACATATTACATATTTGAATTAATTAGTTTAACTATAATATTAATATATGGGTTATGCTGAGCATAATCAATGCATTGCGATAATCTGACGACCACAAATATATAACAATACAAATTACGTATACAGTTGTATGTATATCATATAGCTCAACTTATATAATTATGTTGCATTATACAAAAAATTATAACTAGATATCCTTATACTACATTACATCAAGCAGATCCAATTATATATAATATATTATTATATATTTTTAGCCAAAAAAAAATAATAACTCAAAAAAATTATTCATCTATATGCTTCTTGCTGGCTATATGAAATTAAAATAATATAATAAATATTATTAAACAAATTTTCTGTACACTAATTCTGTATTTAATTAACAATTTAAAAAAATTATAATATATGTTGGATTAAAACAGGTTAAGTGTGCTTAGTATGCCTATATACGGTATTCCTCCTTTAAATTTTTATAGAAATCGGTGGCAGTAATTTATTCAAAAATCAAAGGGAAGAAAGATTAGAAAGAAGAAGAAGAAGAAGAAGAAGTAGAAGAAGAAAAGAAAGAAAAAGAACTATTTTAAGCATTAGAATTTCCGCGCTTTTTTCTAGTGCGCCTCTGATTGGTGCTACGTCACCGCCGGTAAGAAGCATTACAAATTGATACATACAATTAAACATACTCTCTTGTTATCCTCGTTGATGCATTCTTTCCACAGGCAGATCTGCAGAGCTTCATTCAATTCGTCGGGATCAACCGCATGAGGAAGCTCGAACTCGCGTGGGAATAATGCTCCTATAAAACCACATTTTGTTTTATAAAAAAAACTTTCTTATATCTGATGATTTTTAATATTAGTTAAATTTTATTTGTGTATTACAGATTTGCAAGGCAAAGGTGATGGATGCATGATGCATAAGACGCTAGTGGAGGCGGCGCATACAATTTTGAACCCATTATAAAATTTGCGCGCTTGTTATAATAGAAGACATGTAAAATTAGGTTTATATTAGTGATAAAATAAACAAATTCACAGCTCAACAATACTAACAAGGTGCTGGACAACAAGGCATCCTTGTGCTAGCAGACGACTTTGTGTTCCTGTCTCAATTTAACGTGCTTTCTTATGCGGGGCAATGAAGCAGCTATGCTATAACTCATCAAGTTAAAATTATTTCCCGGATTTGAAATTTTTACTGTAACTTACTGAACCTCCGCAAGCTTTTGTTTTCCTGAATGACAATCCATTTGATTACAAATTATTATTTTCACCCAATTGACTTGAACTCCAGGAAAACAAAAGCTTGCGGAGGTTCAGTAAGTTACAGTAAAAATTTCAAAGCCGAGAAATAATTTTAACTTGAGTTATATTGCTTCATTCCCCCATAAGAAAGCATGTTAAATTGGAGACTGGAACACATAAGTCGTCTGCTAGCACCTTGTTGGTTGTTGGTATTGTTGAGCTGTGAGTTTGTTTATTTTATCACTAAGAGGGCTGTAAGCTGCAACCTCTAGTTAAACCTTAGTTATCTTTTTTTAATTGTTGCAACAATCAAAATAACAACTTAACTACGGTTTAACTAGTTAGTTAGCGTCGCAGCTTACGGGGGTTAACCTTCTTTTGCAAATCTTCTATTAAATATATTTATAAGGCAACAATTTTAGTTAATTTACAAAATCTTGTACTTGCGCAGAGTAAGTACACTAAGTACACCTTACTTAGTACACAATTAGTTGTAAACGTTGTGTAAGTCAAATTGCATACCATGTAAATATTGCAGGCGAAACCACCATTGCTGATTTTAGGGTAAAAATTTGGATTTTCTAATCCCAAATATAATATTAATGTATTATTTGACGTATTAAAGTATACTATTAATATGTTTTTAACAAAATTATGTCTCTCTCTCTCTCTCATTTTTTTTTTTTTTTTTTTTTTAGCATTCTATCATTTTTTTTCTATTCTTGCATATTATATATTAATAAAAAAATCAATCAGAAATAGCCGATATTTTTTGGTATATCTAAAATATTTAGAATTTTGACATTATAAAATGAATATATATATATATATATATATATATATATATATATATATATATATATATATATATATATATATATCAAATAATATTGTGTTATTAAAAATGATACTGTACTGTTATTTTCATTTATAAAGTAATTTGAAAAGAAAAAAGAAAATATATATATATTGCATTTTTATAATAAATACTAGGAGTCCATGATAGTATATTATAGCTTTAGTTTGTATATGGGCAATCCATATGAAGGAAGCAATCCAAGCAATTGTTGATCATCATTTTGTATTTAATTTTTAACTTCACGGTTTTCCATTATGCTATAACTAAATTGAGTTCAACTTATTATCAAGCTCCGTTACATTTTGGTTCAACACTGAATAAAAAGTGTGTCAGAAGTTTGGAGAGTAAAAAAGTTGTAACCTCCTTTTATTTCATTAAAATAGCGGCGTGTTCAACGGGTTGCGGACTTTTTTTTTTTTTTTTTTTTTCCTACTTATACCTATACTTTTTGTAACAGTTGTATTTTGGCTGTATCGATCCCCGATATAAGACGATTTTTTGAATTTAGATTACACTATGAGAAGTAAATTAAAGCTCATAATTTATTTTACGTAATATACGTCGTGGATATATTATTTTGAAGAAGGTGTATGTTTAAAAATAAAATGTATGATATTGAATTAAATTTACCTGATGTTTCAACCACGTCGAACAACTGTCGATACAGCTCCTGTCGTTGAGTTGCGCTGGATGATTTACGACATGGCTCAAGATATTCATCAGCGCATAATTTGCACTCGTCAAGCAGACTGAGAGGTTCAGTCCTGTGCAAAAGATATCAAGCAAAAAATGACAAATTTAACCTTATATAAATTATTATTTTATCGCATGTGAACTAAGAACTAATACTTATTAATACGCATATAATATGACGTATATGTACTGTACTTATTAATATGTCTCAATCCAGCTTTTTCTTGCACACGCAGATTTTTTTTTTTTTTTTTTTTTTTTTTTAGTTTTTATTATTATTATTTATTTACCATATGGAAGCAGATCCAAGTGCATACACAAAAGGACTTTCATCATAACAGATCTTCTGTGAACAGCAATCTAAGCCACAGGTTGGAGACGTCTTATACTTCTGCGTTGCTTCGTCATCGTTGACTGATTCCTCGACATCATCAATGCTGGCTCTGCAAAGATGACCACACGATTTTGTTGAACATTCATCATTTATTTTATACAGTCTCAAATATAACAAGATCTGAGAAATTTAAGGAGGCTTAACGAATTTTTGTTAAACTCCTCGCAAAATAATAATGGCAATTAAAGTTGTTGTACATATTTCTTCTTCTTCGTAACCCCCTCAATGTCATTGTTATATGATATGAGTGCATCTAAATACTTATATTGAAATATGACACTACTGCTTTTCATATTTACACATCCAAGGTTTTAAACGAAAAAAAAATTGATCGAATGACGAGACAAATTGAATCATGGCAAACCATTCTAAATACAGACTGATCGCGAATCTATATAATTTACTTACAAAAAAAAACATTACACACGTATTAAAATTTATCAAATAAATTATTAATTTAATTTTCATGCTATATGTTGATGTTATACTAACAAAAAATGTAACTGACTGTACTGTTACACAGTTGGGTTAAATTGAGAGGTTGTACGCCTGATTTCGCCCAAATAAAAAAGCCGTTAATTATTATTATTTATACGTATTAGAATGTGAAAATATATAATAATATATAAAATATATTATATTCCTTGTATATGCGATGCGCTATATGTGCTATATTTGTACAATATAGTTGACAAGATCTATAATTAATATCATATTACTTTATACATAAACGTCTGATCAATAAATTTCTATTTCTATCCATTTCCTCAGTCCTTACTCCCATTGTTAGCGACAGAATTTGAAATTTTCAAACAGTTAAGGTACTACTTTAGGGTAGCGATGTTGTCGTAAAATTTAATTTAATACCACTTTTTAGGTTCATAATGAACCAAGGAACAATTCTCTATACTCCAAAAAGTTTCGGCTCAAATCAAATCTTCCGCAAATTAGCATTAAAAGTCGTTGGGATACGCCCCCTTTAACACGCAAAACTTCAAGCTCCCCGTGTGCAAAATTTTTCTTGACCAACTTCTAAACAAAAAATACTAGTGTGTTCTATAGATCAAGTTTTAATGAATTTGACTTTTTAAACGATTTTTACGAGACATTTATAGAGAAAAAAATTAATGAAGATTGCATATTCACATTAACATGGGTCAATTTGCGATAATTTTTTTCTCGGCAGATTCGTTCTAGAAAAAACTGAAAAATCATTTTTCAATAAAAATCAACACGAAGAACAAGCTAGTATTTTTTTTAACCGCTGAAAAAAATTTGAAGTTGTTCAAAATTAGGGTCCAAATATAGATTCATTAGCATTAGGGGGCGGGGCATTTGCGATACTTTGACGCTCTGTTGCGACGCGAGTTTTTAAGATAGAATTTTTTTGATTTCATTTTTGGGTACACCAGCCTTAACTTAATTCCAAGTCATAATAAAAAAATTTCACTCCTACCCTAAAGTAGTACCTTAACGCGGTAAAAATATGCTAATTTATAGGGTCTATGCATTCATGTTAAAGTCGACGCCATGTTGGATAACTCAATAACATGGGTGGCATAGGAAAATAACTCATTTTGCCAGTTTAAAAGCACTATGCAATATTTTTGAGAGCATTGATGCTGTAAATATGTTGAATTAGTATCTCAAGTATGTGAGAAAAATAACAATAACATAAAATTTTTGGATTTCCCAAAGAAAATTGGCTGAAATGAAGTTTTTCGTATGCTGAACAATGTTATGCACTACTCCAGTATGGCCTCCAAGCGCAATAAATATGACGTCATCCGCATACACCCTATAAAATCAGTAGTGATGTTCGTAAACCCTGCTTTCTTGCACCAAAAAATGCGCATTGCATTTGAATATATAACCATAGGTGATTGTCATTTTAAGAGCACAAAACAGGGTTTACGAACAGCATTAGTAATAAAAAAACAGTTCCGCGTTTTAAAAAAAAAAAGATGAAGAAAAAGAAAAAAACGACATTATCCGAATGATTAAATCATAAACGGGCTCTTGTTCCGAGCCGACTTTCAGCGAGCATGCTGATTTTAATGAACATGACATAAATACATCAGTTTTGCTTGTTAAGTCCTGTTCACATGGCGGAGCAATAAGGAAGACTAAAAATAAAAATAGGGAGAATTAAATTTTATTACATATTTTAAAAGAGAACATCATCCTGAATCGATAGTTCCGTGAATTTCTAATTTTTGAATTCATTAAGTATTTTTAATTGATTTCTGAGAGTCGAAATAACGTCCTCACACACACATGCGGTTTTGTGTACATATTACTGTATTTTTAGCAATTGAATGCTATTTTTAAATATATTTTTCATATTAACTTTCTGTTATCAACTTTCTATGATTTTTCAATTTACAAAAATTAATTAAAAATAATATTTTAACATAAAAATTAGAAATTCACGTATCAAATCGATTATTCAGGACTATATGTTTTAAGGCGGTGGGGGACCGACTTGGACCGGAAATCGCTAAAAGAATAACTATATTTTCCCAATAATTTTTGCACATGATTTAATTCCAATAAAACAAACACTATAATTTTCAAATAAAATCAAGTCATTTTAAAATATTTTTTTTTATACCAAAAAAGTTTTTAATAATATTTTTAATTGTAAAAAAGGTTCTGATTTGATTAAAGGCGTAGAACACCTTGAACAAAAAACTTGCCTAATATCCTAACATACCTAATATCATCTTTAATTTGGCCGGAGTCATTGATTTCTAATTTATTTTCCATTCACAAAATGTCATGCGGGTTTATTACGTCATAGCTCGCCTGTTTCCGCGCGCGTGGACCAGGCGAGCTGTGACGTAGTAAACCCGCAACTGACAATTTGTGAATGGAAAATAAATTAGAAATCAATGACTCTGGCCAAATTAAAGATGATATTTAGGTATGTTAGGTTAGGATATTACGCAAGTTTTTTGTTCAAGGTGTTCTACGCCTTTAAAATTTCCCGCTCAAATTTAAATTTCCACATTTACATCGTTTACATGTTATCTTTAAATGGTAATAACTTAAATATTTGCTCGTGTTTTCACATGTTTGACATAACTAAATTTTTAAATAACATTTCTTCTTTACTTTTGTGTTATTATTATTATTCGCAACCGTCCTAGTTTGCGAGATATCAGTCGGTCACCTACCCCCTTAATTTAGAATATGATATAAAATTGCCAATTTTTCCCCTTCCTCATTGCTATGTGTGTGAACCCTGTGAACGCAGCGATAAAGTCCTTTATAGCACGCAAAATATTATTTATTATGTATCTGCATGTACAGTACATTATAAAAAATATAATCATACTGTAAATTTTATGGCAAAGTCTATCCTATACGAGATGTATTTAGAATTACGATGCACATTAAATCAAATTAATACATATTATGGATACGAAAAAATGAAGAATAATATAGCCTATATACAGATGCATACGCACCAGCATGCATTTATTTAAACTAATTTTATAATAGAAATACTCCTTCCATTCAAATAATTCCTATTGTAAAACACATATTAACGCAAAATTTTCTTGAAGTGAATTTCAGGTTCTTTAACATGAGGAAATTTCCTCATGAAAAGTAATTAAATTACTTACGGAAGCAAAGTGACATCGAAATCACCATCATTAGAATTAAGAGCTTCACTCTCGATATAAGTTAATAAATATTTTGGGAAAGGTTTTTGTTCTTTCTGCAACGAATATGACGCAAGTCGATGACATTCTTCTTCTATTGTATCATGTAGCCAAGTCTCATTGTCATCTGGTTCTTCAAATACACTGAAGTCACGAAACATATCTTCAAAGGCAAATCTTCTCTCTTTTCCCAAAATATATTCAAAATTTCCATGACGAGCTAAACTACTTAAAGGTATCACATCATGAATTTTTAAAACATATTCATCCATAGTTATAATAGTCTTCTTGTATTTCAAATGCGAGAGAAAAATGCAGAGCTTTGTTTATCAACTCACTGGAAAAGTAATCAAGATGAGAATATTTTTCCGTTAATTTGAATATTAGCGAATAATTTTTGTTTTTAAACAAAAGACGATCGCTGCATACTGTATAATATTCGAGCTTGCAAAACTCATTTTAAGGTTACGAAATTGCTATTAAAACTAATGAAAATTGCAGATTGACTTTAGAAATTCTTGTTTGTTGCATCAAAAATTAAATTCTTGAATATATAATTATTAAATCGATCTATTTAAAATTAAATAAATATGATATAAAATACTAAATAGTAATAAATAATTATGATATTATTATACTTAACATTGAGCATTGAGAATGACTACCGATCAGGTTTTTATAATAATTTTATTACAAAATAGTCTAGAATCGCAATAATGTGTGTGTATAGTATTATATATATATATATATATATATATATATATATATATATATATATATATATATATATATATATATATATATATATATGTATATGAACATAAAATTATGTGTTCACACGTTTTGTTTATCATTTCTAACCTTTCTACCAAAAAATATTAAAAAAGGGGGGGGGGGGATTTGTTGAGGAAAATTTAAAGTAAAATAAAACCGGTGTAAAATTAATAATTATTTTAAGTTTTAATAATATTATTAACATTTTTCCTTATAAATGCAATATATACAGATAAACACTCCTGGCAGACTATTTTATAATCTTCCCCGAAAATTGTAGTTCATAAAAAGAGGAAAAATTCAGCATTTATGCCAGAGCTATTCATTTATAATAATATTATACACAATCATAGTCAGCATGGTCTACACTGATAGAAAAATACAAAATACAGGTATTGTGGAGAGACATTTTCAAAGTAGATAATGCTACAGCTCTACAAAAAAAACAGTTATTATTATTATTTTTTTCTTAACGGTGGCACAAATCACACTTCGTCCCTCGTTAAAAAATTAAAGGAAATATATAATTCTGACTGATGAATATAGTAGGCACAGAACTAAAAAATAGGTTTTAACTTTTTATTTTCCCCATTAATTTTTTAAAGATCCTTTTGGGATCTATTTCAATCTATGCACACAGATTTTAAACAGCATACACATAAGCCATCAATATATAAATTACTTTTCCAATATACAAACAAATTGCAAGAAAAAAAAATATTAAAATTATAAAGACAATATTTTACAATTATTTAAAATTTGCAATTAAAAACTTTTTTAATTAAAAAATAATAAAATAATTTGAAAGATATGAACAAATAAAATTTGACTCTTTGACTATGGCTTGGTGTAACAAAGTTTTTTTTTTTTTTTTTTTTTTCCTTATTATCATTGAAGTAAAAAATATATTATTAATTATACAATAATAATATTATTACAAAATTGTCAAGAATCGCAATAAGTGTTAATAGCTGCCAGCCATAGCGCTTAGTAATCGCTACTAATAACAACAATAAAAAAAGAAAAGAAAAGAAGAAAAAAAAAAAAAAAAAAAATGAAAGGGCTAAATGGTGGATCAGGTCACACAAGTGCGGGAGAGCCGCCACGGCCCAGCATATGAGTATCACAGCAGGCCAGTCATTAAGTGGGGCTAGCAGACACACAAAACACGCCACGCTTACATATTCAAGCTTACCCTGCAACAATGAGTAAGCCTTAATGTGTAAGTCACAAAGCACTATCTACCTAGTTTTCTTTTTATGTAATTACTTTTTGTCACTTTTTTTTTAAATATATATTATTTTTTTATTTTTCATAATTATTATATGCCTTCTTTTATTATTATGATTTTTTTTTTTTTCACTATTATTCGCAACATTAATGATGAGGTATCCACCAGCAACTTGGTCGACAATATTCAGTGCAGTACTAATAAAAATACAAGAACCCTATTATTTATTTTTAATAATATTATTTAATCCAGCTTTTTCTTCTTCTTCTTTTTTTATGATTTTTTTCCTTTTTTTTATATTTTTATATTATTTTAATTATTTCTGTACAAGAGAGTCTAAACTCTAAAAAAATGAGATATTATATACATATTTATTTACATAAAAATTATGACAACAATGATGATAATAATGTTCTATGATAATAATAAAATTCCACTTTTATTCTAATAAAAAACAACGCATTATTATTTATTTATTATGTATATCATTAAAGAATTGTTTTCACTCAAAAGAAAAAAAAAAATTAAAACACTCACTCCCACTATGGTATTTATTTTGTTAAGAAAAGATTTGTTTGTTTGTTTGTAGATATTTTGTTACACTCTTTGCTTGAATTAAAAAGGGATGAAGTATACTCAATATACACATTAAAATTGCGATTCTTTCTCCTCCCCCTAAATGACTAATATAGTGAATGAGGCAGACTCTTACTGTCAAATCAAACAAAATAAGAAACAGACTGAATATCACAACTTCAAGGTGGGAAAGAAAGACAGCCAAAGAAAAATAGAACATAACAATAAAACTCATATAAAAAATTAAAAGAAAAAAAAAAAAAAAAGTTAAAATCAAATTTGTTTTTGTTTTTTTCTCTATTTCTCATCCCTGCATATCTTATTCACTCACATAACCCAAACATTAAGAAATATGCCCACTTTTTTATTTTTATTTTTTACTTTTTATAATATATAATTATACTTCAACAACTGGACATTAACTATCATGCATGTTGGTAACAACTTACATTATTATTAAGCCAGATTAATAACAGAGCCTTTTTTTTAATATTTTTCTTTAAAAATTACCATACACATTTATATAATGATTATTATTTATTTTTATTTCATCTTATGGCAAGGAAGGAGGCACCTCTGGATTTCCAGTGGGTATTTATTATCATTATTATTTTTAGCTGTGATAATTTAATTAACACTGAAGCCATTTAACTAATAACAGACTCCAAATAAATCACAAAATGTAGAACAATGTTATCAGAGTAACCAATTCTCTCCACATAATACACGGTAGGAAAAAAAAAATACGAAAAAGAAAAAATATATATATACATGTAACATTTTGAAAGCTTAATAATATATATATATATATTTCAATTGTAACGTAAGAAGTACACATTTATAAATGAAATATCTACAGAACAAATATAGAAGTCAAATAAATAAAAAACAGAAAAAAAAATAATAAGAAAAAATTACAGCATAACTACGTAACTTTACTCATATATTAATAATTATTATCATTACTCAAAGGGCTAATTTGTACTCTAAAAAAAAATAATATAAGTGTTCTAATATGCAGACACTCACATCAAGGACACTATAATAACGAGAGCATTATTTTATAATAATAAGTGGTGGAATGTGTTGCTCTGATGACATTTGAATTAACTATGACATTCTTAATTTTCAATCTTCACACATGTTTATTTCTCTATGTTAAGGAGAGCTTCAAATTGCACACAAATGAGGCGGGGCCTTTGGCTTGGCCCGAGGTGAAAGCCCACGGTGAGTTGGCCATTAAATAGCCAGCCGCTGCTCCTGGCAGACGACGTCATGGCCGCAGCAAGAGCAGAGTACAGGGAGAGGAAGTCCCACGATGTAAGGGTCACTTATCTTTGGACTGTCGTCTTCGTTTGTTGAGTGGAACATCAGTTTCTACTGGCAATGTGGCTGTAGGTGCAGGTGTAGTAACCACTGAAACATTTAAACTTTTATTTTAATATCAGTTCCATGATCATTGCTTACACAAAATATATAAAAATAATAATAATTACAGACATTTCTACAACTTGGCAAAATATACTTCTCTCCTTTACATACTAGCACATTGCTATAGTACACCCAAAGAATATATAAAAAGTTTTGTATGTTAATACATAACTTACATTTTTTTCTAATGTTATAAACATGATGATACAGTTGTTTTACTCAATAGTTTCTTATGGGAAAAACAAAACAAAACAAGCTTAATTTTACAGTTTGCAACAGTAAGAAATTTTATAATGCAAGTTGTCAATTAAAAATGGATTTCAGCCTAGATACGATAAACAAAGAAAAACTTTTTAAATGAATGTCACCTTACCTGTGGCTCTAGTGCTTCTAGTTTTTCTCCTTGTATTTACTGCTGCCTCAGCTTCAGTCTGTGTTGGAGTCGGTGCAGGGCTGGAAGCTGGCTTTTCGTCTTTCACTCCTCGCGTTTGCATTGCTCCCCGAGTTTTGGCAAGGGGAGAATGGTCTCGGGGTGTGGCAGGGGCGGGGGTGCGTCCAGTACCTGCAGCTTGCTGACGTCCTGAACGTCTCGTGGGAGTCTCCACAGAAGCACCGCTTGCTACCTGAGAAGCTGCTGAGTGACCGGGAGTTCCAGGAGGAGGTGTGGCAGTTTCTCCTCGCAACCTCTTGGAATCCTGGTGCTGGGAGTTGTTACTGTGGGACACAGCAGCATTGGCATGATGTTGCCCAGAGGAAGCAGCAGGCTTGCTGCTACTCACACGATGGTTAGGACGACTGCTAGATGGTGTTGCAGTGCTTCTGAAAAAATAGATGCAAAAAGAAATTAGTTTGCTTTCAAAGTATGTAGTAATAATATAAAATGTGTTTGAATATTTTCTCTCACATGCACGGCACACAGCCAGAGCTCAATATTTCTCATTCCCCAATTTTTCTTATTGATTTTTTTTTTTTTTTTTTTTTTTTTTTTTTTTTTTGTATCAAATCTTATTATCAAATTGTCAACTTTTCATATCGATCTTGTTGCGAACAAAATGTCTATCTCGTATTTCGTCATCGTAAGCAAAATGTCTATCTTGTTTTTTTGTCAGCGTAAGCAAAATGTCTATCTCGTTTTTTTGTCATATAATTTGCCTGATAAAATACGAGATAGACATTTTGTTCGCACTAACCCCCGTAAGCTGCGACGCTAACTAACTAGTTAAACCGTAGTTAAGTTGTTATTTTGACTGTTGCAACAATTAAAAAAAGATAACTAAGGTTTAACTAGAGGTTGCAGCTTACAGCCCTGAGATCGATATAATTATTTAACTATAATATAAAGTAAAATAATATTACAGATATACGTATTTTTTACCACTAAATACATTAAAGAGCTGTAAGCTGCAATCTCTAGTTAAACCTTAGTTATCTTTTTTTAATTGTTGCAACAATCAAAATAACAACTTAACTACGGTTTAACTAGTTAGTTAGCGTTGCAGCTTACGGGGGTAAGCATTATTATTGTTACAGTTGCTTTGCTAAACTATAAATTGTTAACTAGATTAATTTTATTTACGGTACTCTATGCAATTTAATATTTTCAAAAGAATAATAATATGACTAATATGTTAAAATAATATGACTTATACTATTATGTGCTTAAAAAAATAATAATAATAAATAAAGATTTATACATATATTATTCTTTCTTTAAATTTTAATCTTTCTTTACTAAAATGCTTTCATATGAGCGCTGCTTGCTGAATGCAATAACAATATAAACGACCAATGTAAATATGTATATGTATAACCTTATGAGAAATAAAATAAATAAATAAGATAAATAAGTTTACAGCACAGCAGTCACTGCAATAGAACTGGGCAACTGAAAAGGTAAAAGAAAAAAAAATAATAATAAAACTGTCAAGTACCTGATGCATGGAATATTTTGTTTATTTTTAGGTACAATGTCATTCATTGCCTTTATAAACCAAACTGTTTTAGAAAAAGATAAGCATCACAGAAGTTTAATAAAACTGTAACATTTAACACAAGATTACCAATAATGCTGAATAAATGAATGATCCCAACACGCTGATCTATAAAATGAGGATATAGCATCACTATACTCCACCTATAGGTAGCAGTGAGGAAAATAGTGGTAGCAGTGCATTCTTTGCTTTTTATTGCGGGAATTGTATTGTAAGGGTAGTAAAAAAAAATTCAAAGCCACCCTGGCAGCCGGATTGGTGAAGAGCAGGTGACATGTGAGGGTTGATTGGCTGAAGGGTAGCTCAGGGTGGACATGGGGAGGGAAAATGCTGCTAGATTGACAATATTGACTGTTCTAATAACATCGGGTAATATTGCAATTTACGGCCTGTGATTTTCTTCTAGCTGATTAAAATTTTCTTCCAGTGGCAAAAGCCAGTTACCCCCCCCCCCCCCCCCCCCAACAACATAAAGCAAATTATTTGCATTTTCCAAATCCCCAAATGACAAGATAATTAGTGAAATAATGTTGAGCACTCACTTTGTGTCATCCTCTCTGCTCGCTGCACGAGGGTTGCGTTGTGGGGTTCTTGCTCCTGTACGGTCCTCTCTAACAGGCTGTCGACTACTCCTACTTTTGCCAGCAATCTCAATCAAAGGCTCGTCATCAGATGACTCTTCCAATGCCATTGAACCACCTATTACCAAATTTAGAAATATGATTATTTATATGCCGTTAGTGGAAATTTGTGTATAGGGGGTAGAGGAGGTTGAAATTATGAAACTTACCTCTACGAGGCTTAGCTCCTTTCTTCTCTGATGCAGGCGTCATATCTAATTTTTCTTCTCTCCCAGGTGTTCCTGTACTACCAGCCGATGGACTTCTTTTCTCTTCCTCTCCTTTTTTACCAGTCACAGGGACAGTTGCATTTGGTTGTTTCTTATTTGGCATATCTTCAAGTCCCATGCAGGCTTTGATTAATTCAGCAGCATTTTCAGAGCACTTTCTCTTCACTGGTCTCAACAAAGGATCTCCATGTGGTACATCTGGAGTCTGACTTCGCCTTGTATCTTTTCTTGATATTCTCTCTGATGTTGAGGGAGGTGTGATTTCATCTTGATCATCTTTCACACTGGAAGCCACACTGCTCTCAGACTCCTGACGTTTTCTTTTACTTCCCGATCTTGGTGTGACAGCTATTGTATTGGGACTAAGCTTACTGCTAGAAGATGTCGAAGAACAAGTTGAAGGTGGTCCTCTACTTGAAGAAACAACTTCCTCGTCAGCTGGACTAAGTTTTGGTGTTCTATGACTACCTTGCTCTAATTTTGTTAAATCAGGACTTACTAAACGAGAACTAGATCTTGTACTTCTAACTGGTTTCTTTTCTTCTGAATCAGGCTCTGTTGGTATTTCAATTCGTAATTGTTCTAAACGTCGTTCTTTTCCTTTACTTCTAACCACATAATTGTGTTCATCCGAGGAATGAGCTAAATGTTCTGAAGAACTTGCTGCACTTGAAGGTGATGGTGATACCAACAAATCGTCAACTTCTTCTGTTTCTTTACAGTCTATAGTAACCTCTGGAAGTACACGAGAGCTCTCAACAAGAAGTGTTGAATCACCAGTAGAGTGTTGCTTTTCTTCTTCTGTTGTACTTTGCCGCAGTTTCTTATTTGCATGATGACCATCATCGTGAATTGGCGGAGATGGTGTGTCTCTGTGTTTCTCAGGGTTGGAATATGTATACAGAGGTGGTGTTATTCTAATAGGCTGTGGATCTTCTAGTATAGGAGATGTAACAACAGAAGCTATTGGTGTTGATATTGCATGTGAAGAAATAGGTGGTGGAGGAGGTGGTAGTGAAATAGAATGAGATGGAACCCATCGGACACCTGAAGAGTGGGCACCTTCATCTTTACTTCCATCTACTGCATTAGCATTTCTCGCAGCAACCATACTGATGACATTAGATGCAGATGTTACGACCACAGATTTTACTACAACTGCAGTCATTGCAGCTTGTTTCATTGGAGATACTTTGGAAACCAGAACTTTGACAGGACTTGCAGTTGATGTCGCAGTTTCAGCTTTTGGAATGCTGACTTCTAGCAAAGCTTGCCCAGGTCCTGCTGCAGTAGCTGCAGCACACTTTGGTAATGTCACCAGTTTGATAGGTACCATCTTTGCTCGTGGACGCATACTGAATGGTGCACCTGATGAGTCTTGTCCTCTTGCTGCAGATTGAAGAAATACAGGAGGAAAATCTGTGAGTGCAGCTGCAAGTTTTGAACTAACCGACAGTGTAGAGGTGGAGGTAGGTATTGACACTGTTTGCTGTTGTGTTTCTCTACTGTCAGTGCGTGCAGATTCCGTGCTGATATTGGGTGGTGGCTGAGTGGGAGTAGGTGTAGGTGCAGCAGACTGGGATGAATCACTAACACACAGAGGCACATCGGCTAACTTTGGTTGTGGAGTTGGCGTTGAAACATTCTCTTGCACAACCTCACTTTTGACTTCGTCACTGGCTTGTTGAACTGGAACACAAACATCTGAAGCTGGTTTTGAACTATCTTGCTCAGGAGTTACATTAGCTTGATCTTGATGATTTGATGACTCCTCATTTACTGGTGATCTACTTTCTGTTTTACTACTAATTGCTAATTCTGGAGGAGTTTCATCTACCTCATTTAAAGAGATAAGTTGATCTTCTGTGATGTTTGATGAAGGCACATGATCCATACTTTTACTTTCTTCACTACTGGCTGGGCCAGGCACATTTACAGGCTCATTATCTTTTTCTTCTTTTCGACACGGAGACTCCCCTTGGTTTGGACTTTTCTCTGACAATGCATCCATGGACTCAATACCAGAATCTTCTCCCTGGGTGTTGCCTGGTTCATGTGGTGTTCCCCCACCAGGACTCTCGACTCTTTCTGCTTTCACAAGGGGTGTGTCTGCTGGTACTGAAGTCTGTTGCACAGCTGAGCTTATCTCTGTTTTCTCTTCCACCAAATCTAAGCCGGTGTCCGACTGCTGCTGTTGTGGTCTCATTTTTTCTTCAGTTAAATGAAATTTTTCGTCCTTAACAGCAGCAGTGATCTTAGTTGTCATGACTTGAACATCCAATGCAGGCAGATTAACATCTTTAGAATCTTTAAGACTTTTGGCCTTCATAAGAGCCATAGCAGCTTCCATTTTACTTCTCTCATAAGTATCACCTTGCACTAAGTGTGGTTTCTCTGCCATCTTTTTAAGATTGGTCAAGGAAACCTTGCGATTATTCACAACCAAGTCTGCAGACTCTAAAACTCTCTTGTAACTCAACTGTTGTTCTTGATGTTTGCTCTGTAGACAGTTAACACCAGTATGTTGAGTAGATGATGGCTTAGCAACAGCTGTTATTGTATTAGGTAGCTGAATTTTATTGATGGTTCTATGTGAAGATAATTTTGTTACTTGCTCCACAACTTTGCTGGTAGCAAGCAACGATGCTTCTGAAGCAGACGCATTGCTTCCTTCTTTACGATGAAGAGGTTCCTCTGTATTTACATCAGAAGTTCCTTTGTCGGGGAGTATCACAGAAGTTTCACTTTGTAGCTTGTAATGGGATGAGAGGGGCGAGATAGAGAGGGGTGGTGGTGGAGGGGTGGGGGATTCCTGAGAGTTGCTCTGACTGGGAGCAGGGTCTGGAGGGCTGCTGCTGCTACTGCTGCAACTCGAGCTACTGCTGCTGGAGCCACGGGATATCACCTTCACTGCAACGGCCACTCCTTGAGAGTCTGTAACAATAAAAAGTGACCTCATGAGCTAACATTGCCACTGTAGCAATGTGCAAGGGGAGGGAGGCATGCCTTGCATCACATTAATTTCTCCACCAATTACTATCATAAATTTGACTTTAATAACACAAACTAAAATTAAATTATAATAATAGCATGCACAAGCAGAGCAAAACAAGAAAGTATATTACAGTATTATCATACCACAATTGGTTATCGCTCATCATATGCATCTTATTGCGCTAAGAAAAATCATTTTACTGTATTCATGTGACTTCTATCATAATTTTTACAATATCATATACAATATATACATATACAATATATATATAGATGGATCACACCAAGAAAGAAAATAAAAAAACGATTTAACATACAACTGAGGGAATTTTCATGCCCCCTTTAATTAATCAGTGCAATAATTGACATAAAAGAATTTAAAATCATTTTGGTTCATATAAAAAATTTATTATCAAAGGAAAGAATAGGCATATCAACAAGTGTATTACTTGATTAAGTCCTCAGTGAAAGATCTTGAGGATACAGTTAACACAAATCACAAATCACGTTGTTGCATTGTCGTTTGTTCTCACCCTCAGTTGCTTAAGAGTTTGATCTTACTTACTATAATAAAATATAGTACGTATAATTAAATTAATGAAATTAAAAATCCTTTGGATTTGGATACTAAATGTTAGGAAAAAAATTGGCTATATGATAATTGATAATAAAAAGATTTGATAGAAAAACACAAATATAATCTATCTATGTGTTTTTCTATCAAATCTTTTGGTTTGGATATATAATCAATGGAATGAATAGTAAAACCATCAAGCGTCTTACCATGATGGAAGTCTTGATGAAGATCTTGATGGCACAGCTAACACAAATATTTACATTAATTTGTGTTAACTGTGCTATCAGTAACAGACTTCCATCATGCTTGTTGGTTTCCGTATTATTTTTGTTTTGATACTACAAATAGTAACATACAGTCAAGATACTACATACAAGACAAGGACACGCTCGGCCAATTTGGGCCGCTGCGAAATTCAAAAGGAGTCACTAAGCCAATCAACCCCCGAGTTGAAGGTCACGTGATTAAATAGACCAATCACAACTGCGCTAAGACTAACATGGAACCAGTTGGTGTCTCTATCTTGTATGTAGAATCTTGATACAGTATGTAATCCTTTTTATCACGTTGCCCGCGAAACGTCATGCCATAATCGATGTTGGTACGTACATGTGTTGACCGTGGTATCAAGATTTTCACCTAGCTATGGACTTCTTTGTAGTAAAGTGCTTATTGGTTTTCCTATTCTTCCCTTTGATATTATTAATACAACTAGGGCAGTATGGCATTGAGAGTGAAATATAGCCCCCCCCCCCCCATAATATTAAATTGAAATATATTAATTATTCACAAAATCTTTGAAAGACTAGATACTTCCTACAAAAGGCAAAAGGGACAAAATAATTTAGTATTAGATATTGCATGCTTCTAACCAAGATTATTCTAGCATGTTCTAGAAAATTTTTGTGCATCTCTTACCTGTAATTCTGAGATCCTTAACACTGGGCTGGTTAGATTTACTCTCCTCGAGGCTGTCCCTCCTCTCTAGATGACTACTTTCAACAGAACCTTGTCCTAGATTGGCTCTCTTACTTCCCATACCATTCTCCACTGCAGTCAAAGTAGCAAGTCGAGAGCCTATATCAGTCCTGGGTAAACCTTCCATTACTTCCACTATTTTTTGCTGAGACTCGGAGGTTTTGTTAGATGAGCCTTTGACCTCAGAAGTTCGTGTTCTTCTTGACTGTGACACTTTAACTTTTAACTCAGCTGATCTTCTACTCTCTTCATCTGGCACTTCGTCACCCACAATTCCTCCACCAGAGAGCAAGTTTTGTTCTCTATGACCAGTGTGTGCTGAAGACCCAGAAGATCTTTTTCTAACATCTCTCTTTTTAGATTTTACTAATTTTACTAATTCTGCCTCAGTTGGAGCACTTTCACTATCTCTCCCTCTAGCACGGAGTTTTTCTTCATCTTTTAGACGAGAACGTAGTTTATCTTCAGAAGGTTCCCTACTTCTGTTTTTGATTGACTCATCCTCTTCTTTTGACCTATTTTTTGAGGATGATCTACCAGATTCCTCTTCTTCTTTAAGACGTAACTTACTGTCTTCCTCTC
>OX439130.1:22653520-22676632 GCA_949318235.1 Ecdyonurus torrentis | reverse complement strand
CTTACTGTCTTCCTCTCGTGCTCTCACCCGTAACGTTCCTCTTGCTAGCTCCTCCTTACTTTTACTTGGATCATCTTCTTCGCGGCCATGCCTACTGCGGAGAACCTCTTTCATATTTTCCTCAGGTTTCCTAGGCAAAGTTGGGTCTTCAGGGTCACGGTCTTTAATACGAGATCGTAGAGGCATATCATCCAGGTCTGAACGATCTCCTCTTCTCTCTCGTATTGGCCTCCCAGGACCTTTAGGTGGCACACTGGTTGAGGAGGGAGCTGCCGTTACCATTGATAAACTTGATGAAGATTCAACCATTTCTGCTCTCTGCTCCAATCTCTCTATCAATTCTTCAGCATGATCTTTACTAGAACTTTTTGTTTTTGATGTCCTTGATGGTTTTCTTATCTTAGGTGCAGCACCTACTGATCCTAGTGGCACTATTATTGTTCCTAAATTAGTGGTTTGAGTCACTACACTATCCCCTACACTTGCACTATTATCCCTGGCCCTAGAGCGATTTAGTTTACTACGCTTATTTAAGCGTTCATTTGTCCTTTCACTTGAACCTAAAAGGTTAGTAACACTCACTTTCACTTCAGAGTTTGATGAGAAATCTTTTTCTCTAAACTTTTTACTCCCCCCAGTAGAACTACTGGAGGATAAGAGTTCTTTATCGTCTTTTCGAGAGCTCACAACAACAGCCGCATTACGACCTCTTAGAGATATGTGAAGTGGGGGAACCCTGGGCTCTCCAACAGTGAGATTTCCCGCCACCACAGCTACAGGGGCAGTAGAAGAGGCTGTCAATCCAGCAAACAAACGATTAGAATTGCTAGATGACGGCCTTTCTACTTTTTTTGCTGGAGGTGCATTAATATAAGACACATCTACTTTATACGCAGAAGTAACAGGTTCATTTTTCTCTATTTTTAACCTTAACTTTATTTTCTCACCGGGGCTCCCTACACCAGTCTCTCTCACAGCTTGGGCAAGCACAGGTATTGCCTGACTTGGGCTACCAAGATCTTGAGTTCTAACACTAACCATTTTTCTAGATTCAGAACTTGCAGTAGACTTAATGGTGGCTTCAGAGTCTGACTGGTCTGTTTCTTTTCTAGACACTGTGCTGACATTGGATTCATCTTCATCAGAAAACACAGAATTGGACCGTTCTCCAAAAGGGAAAAATGGTTCAGGTGCTATTTCCTGTTCACTATCAGAGCTGCTATCACTTGGCATGGGTTCCAGATGGCCTGTTAGTGGATTTATAAGGAACTGGCGTCTCTTGCCCGTTGATGTGAGTGGGGGAGGGGACTTAGGTGGTGGGCTGATCTCCTTCTTCTGACTAGCTTCTTTGATCTCTGGTCCTGCAACTGGAGTAGGCTGCTGTTGTTGCACTGGCTGAGTAAAGCCAGGAGTCAGCCTTTGTGAAGCTTCAATAGGCACCTGAGTTTTCATGGCACCCACTTGATTCCACACTGGTGTAGATGATACAGTGCTAGCCACTTGAGGTACAAGCCCCTGTGATGGAACCACAGTACCAGCAGGTGGTACAACTGCTTTTTGAGCAGGAGTTGTAAGGCGAGAGTCCAAAGAGTTTGCATATTTGAAGTCAGTAATGGGGAAAGTTCCAGCTGGCTTCTGTAGATGAGGGTGAGGGGAAGGCACAGAATTGAGGACAGTTTGCTGCTGAGGCTGTTGAGGCCGAGGCAATCTTGCTGGGTGAGGCTGCATGTTAGGATAAGGCGGAGGTGGGGGAGCTTGAGTTCTAACTCCTACAACAGGCCCTCTTGCTCCTGGTACCATTGCTCTAGGTGTTGGTATGATTCCTCGACCAATGCCTGCTGGAGAAGTTGCTTGCTGTTGAAGTGGTGGTGTTGGTCGACCACCTGCTTGATACACTTCTGTGGGCTGACCCGGAAATTTGGCTTGCTGAGCTTGCTCTGCAGAAGGAGAAGCAGATGGAGGAGGAGGGGAAAGGTTAAGATTGGGAATATTAGGCAAAGAAGGCATGGAAATATTGAATGTTACAGTGGGAGCAGGGGTAAAAGTAGGGGGTTGATTTAGGTCTGTAAGAGGAGAGCCAGGTGAAGTCACACCTGGTGGAGATGGTCCACCTTCTCCAGGCCTCCTTTTCACTTTCTTCACTGGAGCTTTCCTCTGTTTATCTAAAGGAGGAGGAGGCATCTTAGTTGAAGAACCTGAAGGTGCATCATTTTGTAGCAAATTTACGAGAAGCGGACTGGAGAGAGCCACGTTTGCTGGTGCTACAGCAGATGCAACACAATTTGGAGCAGCAGCTGCTCTTGCTGCATGATTGGCTATGCTTGAGGCCACCTTCTGTGCAGCTTGCTGAAAATGATTGGCAGTCGTTACCTGAGCTGCCACAGAAACAGGCACAAACTGTTGCTGCTGTGCTTGTTGCTGTGGAGCTGTTGATACAAAGGCAGAGGGCTGAGCTGAAGTTGTCACAGACGCAAATGGAGTCTGTGGCGGCTGTTGTGGTGTGGCTGCTTGCACAAAAGGTGCCTGCACTGTCTGTTGTTGAACAGGCTGAGTAGTAACTGCACTGCCACTGGCTGCTGTGCCAGGGTATGGAGGTGGTGGAGTGAATGGAAACCTTGTCCCTGTGGCAGGTGAAGTTGCTGATCCAACTGGAGTTGTTGAAGGCTGAGTTCCAGGAAGACCACTGGCAGTGGCAGAGACTGTAGTTGAAGCAGCTGCTACAGCTGTTGAGGGAGCAGCGTGCTGGGACTCTCTACTTTGCATAGCGTGTGCTGCATGAGTCATACTAGCAAATGGAAATGGCCCATAGCTGCCAGGTTGTCTTGCTGGAGTACCCACTGCATTTTTTGGTGGGAATGGAATAGGTTCACTGCCTGGAGCTACCACATTGGGACTTGGAAACTGTTCTCCAACTGCTGATGTTGATGGTATGGAGGATGGAGGTGTGGTGCCTTGTGGAGTTGGCAGTACAGGGCTTGGAGTGGAGCAATTACTGGCTGCTACTGTGGCAGTTCCCACAGATGCCAGCAGCTGGGAAACTGCCCTTGTACCAGCCACACCACTAGTGCTTGCCTCAGCCAGTCCCAGGCTATGCGAGCTGGAAGCCACAGCTGCGGTTGCTCCTGTGACTGGTGCATTGGGGAGAGAGGGGCCAGGTGTCCTAGCTTCTGTCTGAAGAACTATTTCTTGTGGTTCACTATTATAGCGACCTGCTATTGTCAAGGATATCACCTGCAAACAAAAATACAGCATTAATATAACATTTAAACTTAAAAAGAAAAAAACAACTAAAACTACAGCACTACTGCACATTTATTTAATTACGATACCTTAAGATAGGATAATTAAGAGAACAAAAGCATCACAGTTGGTTATAATAATTTAAAAGAAAGGAATACAAGTAACTAGCAAAGGCTTTACAATTGTGAAAAGATTTCTTATGATACATTGCATAATCTTGCTAGCACAAAACATAATAAAGAACACATTCGATAGCTTTTGACACAAGAATCCAATAGAAAAGTAATATGGGTGTGTGTGCCTTTGTTGATACATACAGACTTAAAAGAGTAGTCACATAGTTGTAGTTTGATTCCAAGTCTGTAAGGACCAACATACGCACACAAACACATAATACTTTTCTAAGTCTTGTGTTAAAAGCTATCTAAAGTGTTCCTTATTATTTCTGTCCTGGCAAGTTTTTTCACCAAACTATAGGATATCTTTTCATTATGATCAATACCTTGCTGATTTCCACTGACCTTGTGAAATAATTTATACTGTAACATATCTTTTAAAAGTAATTTGTTTTAATAAATTACCTAACAGTAATTAAACCATCCTGTTTATAATAATAACAGCACATTTTTAAGAAATAAACTAATACTAAATAATGACAAAATAATTTCAATACTAATGACGTGGGTATTATTTGAAAATTCTGCTAACTTTTCAACAGCTTAAATAAAAAATTATGTCATGCCTACTTTTGTCAATAAATAACTAAGAATGCTATGATTGTAATAATATTTACCTGGTCCCCCTCCACCTGTACAGAGAGAATACCAAGCTGTCTAAGAGCTTGATGGCCTTGTTGGGCCAGAAGTCGAAGCCGCTGGGCAGCATCACGTGGGATCGTAAGTGTCACCCTCACAGAGTTCCATGGCTCCACCTTGGTTACTAGCAGAGAATCACCTTTACCTACAAATTGTAAGCAACATTAGGTACAGTCAACAAAAAACAAACAAAATTTTGTATTTTATTTATTTAATTTATTTTTTTGCTTTAATAGTTTACTTTTTTTTTAACTCTCTGTATGAATACAGGAGTGATGGAAATATAATATACCGTTAGCACGATGAATGTGCAATAATAATTTAGAAAGCAATCATAACTTATGAATATATAACTTTTCAGAATACTAAATGCATGTTTAACTTTAGATTGCAAGTAAGATTATATAATAATAATTTAAAATACAGGTACAATGAATCAAGTTTTTTTTTTTTTTTTTTTTTTTTTATTAAAATAAATAATACACTACTGTACCTGAGCATAGCAATCCTCGTAACCTATTAACAAAAAAGTTGAATCTCTCTGGAAAGCTGGGATCTTTTAAATCTCCTTCACAAGTGACCACAGTTTCAATGACATCGCCATCACTGTCTGCGGCCATCTCTGTTGAACAAGAAATATGTTAGTACAGGAACATACCAGTACAGCAAAATTATTGGCACTTTTTTTAAAACTCTTCTGTTATTATATCTAATTATAAACCTACAGTATAATTATTACTGTACTGATCTATAATTCTATAACTATATTAACAAGTGACTTATCATAATCATGGAATATTAACATTTAAACTTAAACTGACAAAAACAAAAAGTTGATGCTTGGTAATGCTTACACACAAGAGTTATCAAGATTGTATTTATCCAAATAATGATATTAATACACTAATTAAAGGTATGCACTTATCCCCATGGCAACAAGCATTAATTTGTGTTATTATTATTAATAAATAACAACATAGGAATAACATTGAGAATAATTAGCTTTTAATTTAAGGTAATTTTATTTACATTCATTGTAATTAATACGAATTAAAAAATAAAAAAATAAGTATTAATTTGTAAAAAATGAAAAAAAAAAAAAAAAAAAAAATCAACATTGATTAAATTTAATAATAAAATAAAAATACTTACATGCTCTCTGGAAAGCATCCAAAGATCACACCGATATTACAATCGCTTGATTAGCTAAACAGCCTGAAACAGAAGCGGATAAAAATTATAACCATATAAGCTGTATGCTTTTTTTTTTTAATGTTTATATTTAATTTGGTTAATTTATTTTTGTTATGATATCTAAAATTAATGTAGAAAACTGCATCGTGGCATTAGTATTTATACTAATTAACCGTTTTTAATTGAAATTATAATTAAAAAGCTCCATAAAATTTGAATATTTACATACAAATAATTTCATAATATAAATATAATTGCTTGACCTAATTAGTATGTATATGCATATTGTCAAAGAAAAAAGTCATTAATTTAACGGACCTATCATTAGAAACTCTCGTCTTCAAGAAAATATAAAGGAGAAAAAAATGTAATCATGTCCTATTTTTTTCCCCACGGTCAGAAATGTATGTATCATATGTATTCATTTTAATTAAGCACCTTTCAAAAGAATCATTAAACAAATAATTTCAGCTCTCATCTTAAAATAATGTGTTTAAACGAAAAATAAACGTATTTGGTGGATAAAATACAAGCATTTAATGTAGTTGATTTGAGAAAATAGTGGATAAATAAACAAAATTTTATTTCTTTGGGGTGGCCTCGGTCAGCAGCGGTGTCCACAATCAGTGGACTCCGCAACCAGCACAGCGGCCGCGAATAGCCCAATATTATTTGCTTTTTCTGGTCATATTATTGTTTTGAACCATTATTTGAAATTATAAGAATATGTTGCGAATTAAAATAAAGATTATTATAATAAAATTAACAACCAAGAGGTTAAATAACCTTTTCTGTTTTCATATTAAGTTCAAGATATTCAAGAGGATTCCGACCTCCATTTTGTGACTTGGGGGAGTGGAACACGGCTGCAGCATGCTTCACAAGTTCCGTCAAATTGTTTCAATATTAGAAACGTCATGAAAGCTTTGAACACCACCACACTGTTTTAAACACTACACAGATTATTTTTTTAACACCACATAACGTTGGATTTTGATGAAATCAACATAAAAATTAATCGAATAGTCCCCGCGGAGTCGAAAAGTTATGCCGTGGAGTATACAAATTCATGTTCTACTCGGATTTTGTCAGCTTAATTATAGGGAAATAACACTCGCTAGCACTCATCACTAGGTATAATCACATAAAGCATATCTAAGTTGTAATAAATACACTGTCACTTGATCACTTCTTACCTTGATGTATGAAAAAATCTGTCATAATTTGGACGAATTCACAAACGCCATGGAACAATAACAAGTGCCGCCATTTGCAATGCTCTCAACTGACATGCGCAAATCAATCAGGAGGATTGTGGGTACACTTCCCGCCACCAGCCATCTTGAAAATATTCAATTTTAGGAATTTGATTGGCTAAAAAATATGAAAATGCCAGCTGATTGGTTCTTGAAAGAAATAAGAGAGTCGAGAAATGGATTTCTCTTCTAATTTGATCTTTGGATTAATCTAAATTAATGCATTAAATAAAATAACTTTGTATTAACTTTACGCAAATAACTGCAAATTAAAGAGAAACTATTATTTGATTTTTTCAGAGCAAAGTTCTGTTACGCTCCCTAAATCTAAATGGTTTACATTTACAACCCCAGGCAATATGCATTCTGAAACCTTCAAATGAAGGAATAGTGCCTGAAGGTCTAATTCAATCTCTAATTTGACGCACTATAAAAAATAGAGGGAAAAAATATTAAATAAACCAAAATACACAAAAAGGTTTCATTACATTAACTTAAACAGTAATGTTGCCAATATTTTTATGTACAATATTTTTTATTTATTAATTTTTTACAACATATAATGTTTAACATATTTTTTATTGTTTTTCTATTAATTTTTTTTCCTGTTAAAGGCCTGGAAATGTTTCTTGCTAAATAAAAGTGAAGTTTCACAAATCATGGCTTTGCAGATTGGAAAACTCCGGTTTTACGCATTCTCTCAAAGTCCTTCTCAGCATCATAGTTCCTGAAACAAATATATAAGCAAATTTTAGGTTACTTGCAAAAACACCTGCAGTCCTCATTTGTTATCGCAACAGTGGACTACACAGTAAATTATACAGTAGTCCATCTCCTATAGCGGGAATGTCAGATCGAATGCGCGCCATAATTCCGACTGGGTGAAGTTGTCAGAACTACACGTAACATTACTTCAAATTACGGCTTCTAGTTCTGCCACCTTCACCCAGTCGGAATTATGGCGCACATTCGATCTGACATTCCCGCTATAGGAGATGGACTACTGTACCATCTACTGTGAGTGGACTATTGATGAAACAAAATAATAATAAAAAAGGAAATAAATAAATAAAGGAAATAGAAAGTGTAATAAGGAACAGAAAATTATCAAGTAAGCGAAGCAAACCGTTAGTAATAAATACAAGCTCCACTCTTTTCTAGTAACTTCTACTGGTAATTTACCAAAAAAGAATAATGAACAAAGATAAAACTACAAAGCATACATATATTATTTAATTATTATTATTTCCTTTATTGACTGATAAAGGAACAACTGTATTGAGGCTGACTATAAGCGATTTCAATGACATCCGCTTCCGTTTCGACTTACTATGCATGCACATTGCGTCGAAACGGAAGCGGATGTAAGCAAAATTGCTTATAGTCGATCTCAAAATAGTTGTTCCTTTATTAGTCAATAGGGTACATTGTACTCATATAGACAGAAGGCCCGCAGACAAAGGGCCCTAGGATACTTGTGTGCGTAGCTCGCCAGTATGCTTTACCCGTGAGCACAGCCAGGATCTTTTGTCCGAAGGCCTTTTGTCAGTGGACCATCTGACATTCATTATACGAGGTGGTTCAAAACTTATGAATTTATGTCCACAATTACAGATTAAATTGTCATTACAAATACGCAATCAAGTATTATGTATCATTTTGTAACTTACAACCATGCATCATGCAAACAAAATACATACTAACTTTGTTTGCTAACTTTTTTTTCCCTGCTCTGGAACACAAAAAAAGATAGCAATCACCTAATGCTTTTTTTTTTAGGTGTGGGAGGGGAGGCATTGTAGCAGGTTTACGAACAAACCTATTTTCATCTCAGCATTCTACTGAAGTATAAATTTTTACTTTAAAATTGTCAAAATTTCAATGCTATTTCTCATTATTAAAATAAGTATTGAGAGAGAGAGAGAGAGAAACAAAAAGTTACATTAACATTTTTTTTCTATCAAAACAATAGAAAGAAGAGAGAGGGGAATTAACAATACAAGATTTTTAATTCAACTGGAACAATTTATGAGCAGAGGTCACAAGGTTAATGAACAATGACATCACTTTTAGCAGAAGGAATATATGGTTAAATTTTCAAGTAAATATACCAGGAATGGATCTCTATAAATTAAATATTTTCTTAAAGGCGAGCTGTGATGTCAGTGACCGCCAGCGATATTTTGTGAATGGAAAATAAATTAGAAATCAATGACTCCAGCCAAATCAACGTTGATTTTCAGGTTTTTTAGGATATTACACAACTTTGTTGTTCAAGGTGTTCTACGCCTTTTAGTATTATGGATGTGAGCAATAATAATTTAAATATTACACATTAAACTAAAATGGTATGTACTCTTATCTAGTTAAAACAAGTACCTCCCCATTTTAAGTCTAATTACATACTATTTTTCTGCTTGTCTAATTTCATATTATCCCCTATTTAATTACAATATTGTAACACCAATTATAACACCCCTATAAAACTTTTGTGATAAGTTTATTTTTCACGGAAAAGTAAACAATCATAAAATTACTTGAACTTTTAAGTATTTAATACTGAAATCATGGAAAATTAAGTCAAGTTTCCATACTGGTTTTGCAATGTAACAGACATAAATGAATAAAAAAAATTAAATTTGCAATAAAAAAAAAAAAAAAAAAATACCTAGTCATGGGATTGAACCAATGAAACTGTAGGTAATGTAAGGCATCGACTGCACATTTCATGCGACTTCTGCAAGATTCAATTATTTATTTCTGTTATTTTTTTATGTTTCGATGACAGGAAAATATTTTCTCGTTTTTATTTTTATTATTTCTTATTAAGAAAAGTTGAACTTTTACCGGAAGTAGATCTTGGTGATCAGGCAAGTTTGGAAAAGATGAACAAAATGTGCAGTTGTTACCAGACATTATCTAAAGCTACATTGCATTGAACATGGGTTACAAAATTGAACAATCACAAGCACCATTACATTTTTGTTCACTTTACCTGTATAATTAAGGACCTGTGTGTTCATAAAGCATGCCGCTTAGGTATGTTCAAAGTTATATCCTGTGTTCAATGTTACATCCATGACAGTACAATTTTATCATGTCCATTTACAAAGGTTACTTCAGCTATAAAAAATCCTTTTTCCCATAAGGTTACTGTATTAAGGATCGTTGCTTACAAAATAGTTAGTAGAATTCATAAGAAAAATTAACAACCCTCAACAACAGAACATTTGAAAACCCAATAATTAAAGTTCACTTTGTGAAAATTTGATTTTCCAAACACAACAGAATTATGAGAATTCTTAAGCATGTATAGTATTGAAATTGTGCAAAATTCAGTTGGGGAAATATTGAATTAGGTATCATCTGCCTTCCATAGGGGCTAGGGAGTCATTTCCATAGAATTTATTTGAAAATAATTTCAAATTCAAAATTTTTTGAATTTATTTAACAAGATTTTAATATTACGAATTTACATCAAAATTCTCCAAATTTTGTGGCATCATTTGAGCATAGAAAATCATATTTTTTCACAAAAATTTGCAAAATTTGTACCTTACAAGGCTAATAATAAAAGTAACACTTTGCTAAGCATGACATATTTTTAAAAAAGTTGTGCAGCAAATGCTACTTTATTATTATTATTATTATTATTTTACTTTTCTGTACTTTTCGTACCCCCCCCCCCCTCCCAAAAAAAAGTTTCAGAAGGTGTTCTAGTCTTTGCGAAACAAAATTTTCCTACCGCTCAAAATTTTGGAAAGTTATCAGATGTAGACTTTTCCTCCGAAAATAAATTTTTTACACAAACTAACAACCTGCTATAATAATTAGGGGAGGGGGGGGGGGAATGAAAGGGTTAATTTTCTATAGAAATGCTGCACACAGTTACAACAAATGAATAAATGTGAATGCACCTTAAATACCTTGTACATCCCTATTCCTTAACTCAACCACTGGCCAACTACTGGGTACCTGTTAAACTTGGATAAGACCCCACCTTTTACAATATTAAAGGCATAGAAGAACACCTGGAACATAAAATGTGCTAATATCCTAACATACCTAAATATCAAGTTTGATTTGGTCGGAGTCATTGATTTCTTATTTACTTTCCATTCACAAAATGGCAGTTGCGGGCTTATGACGTCACAGCTCGCCTGTTTCCATGCGAGTGGACCAGTGAGCTGTGACATTACAAACCCGCAACTGCCATTTTGTGAAGGGAAAATAAATTAAACATCAATGACTCCAGCCAAATTAACGTTGATATTTAGGTACGTTAGGATATAAGACATGTTTTTTTGTTCAAGGTGTTCTACACCTTTAAACAAGTGAGCATATTTAACAAATATGGCTATTCCATATTCCAGGTTGGGTAATTTGATCTGAACAATGACAATATACCTTAAAGCATAGTGGAGAATATGTATATAAATTTGTTGTTAAATTATTATTTATTTCATTGTTATTTATTTATTTATTGTTTTGTGTTTAAATTTAGAATCGACAGGATCTACATCACATTGTATGATCATGATCAATAAGTTTTTATGATCAATGCATTGAATAACACAATGAAGATGTGCTGAAATAAAATGTAATATAAATTAATGTTAATTCTAAAAAGTATTAAGCTAACAGGGGGAAACAAAATTAAAAATACCCCTATAAAACAAAATATTTTTGCAATTTTAATATATTATTTTGCAGGCAAACCAGTGCTGTTTTCATGTTTTTCTTCATTTTAAATTTCTGAAGTGTGTTCTTAATCATAAGCCAGTAAACTGAGTGTCAGTATGTATCAGGCAAGCAATATCAACTACAAATATGTACCAAGATGATATAAGATAGGCTCACAAGATGGAAGTGATGTTGTGAAAAGTTTTGCTGACCAAGTATGGCAATGCAATAACCCTATTTCTCTAACTGAACCACTGGCCAACTTCTGACTATCTTTTAAATTCAGGTCCTACCTTCTACAATGTTAAAGGAGTGAGCATAATATATGCATACAGCTATATTCAAGCCGTCTCAACGGCTAGTGAGCTTGAGGTAGGTATGTGTACATACTCTACTAACTACATACATTGATGCTTGTTTCAATCAATTAATACATACATAATAGTATGTATAACTGCATGGTCTCAATTAATACTTAAGACTCAATTATACACTACATATGGATACACACCAAAATGTTTGTGCACATAAAGTAAAGACATGCTTAAGAAATACATACATAGATACATAAGTGCTTTGCATACAAACAAATCTACTCTTGCAGTATAGTTAAATTGCACTATACATACAATATTACCAAATCATTCATTAATGTAATGTATGTAATATGGCATACATCATTCCAACTTCTACACATACTGTACATATACATACACCAAAATTATCAAACAGAATTGACTGTACGTCTTATAAACCTCAAGCTTACTTATAGAATTCAGCATATTTTGCTTTCCGGACATCATTGAATCCAAGCTTCATAGCTATGACGGCGACCGTGCAAAGACCGAGGGAAACGATGATGTTCTTCTTAATCGAAGAATTAAGCAGACCGCGTAACTGTGGCTTTGCGGCAGACATGATCTGAAATGTTAAAATAATTTGTAATCTAACGGTTACAAGTAGAGTTAAGAATTAAAAGCTATGGCTTTGCTATAGCTATCGCCGGCATAAAATGACCTTATTCATCCAATAAATTTTTCCTAATAAAAATGGTTCCACCAGCTGGGGATGGAGGAGATGGACGAACTACTTTAGTTATTTTTAGTCCTTTGAATAAACTTTTATGCGCAACTAATAGTTATTTATTAAGTTCGTCTATTAAACAACATTAATTAAACATATTTTCTATGTTTAGATGTAATCCTTCATTAAAAAAACTACACAATTTGACTTACGCTGATTTTGCTGCACAAATTTTCTTTGCAAAATGGATTTTTTGGTTAAATTTTTTTCAATGCTGCATTCTTCTGCCATCTACCGGTATAATGTCAAACTAATATTTTTTTTAATTTTTTAATAGATTACTAAAAAACACGTTTTATTATTTTATGAAAGGACAAATTTCATTTTTTCTTTAATTAGAGACTAGTTTTCTTTTTCTTTCTCAAATCATATTGTATCAATAAAATTAAGTAAAAAATTATAAAAATTAATTTTTTTCTAGCAAGTGCTGCACTCTTTAGGAAATGGTTAACGCTACAAATTGCTGCTGCGGCTGGCGCCAGCACAAAAAAAGTTTAAAAACAAATTTCACATTGCGTAAAGTTTTCAATTGCATTATTTTTTATTATTATTATTACATATGCAACTACACTGCTAATTAGAATGATCTGTTCATATTTTAAGGGGTCAACCAATGCTTAAAAATTGTAAATCAGTTTTGTCTGATAAAAGAAGAAAAAATAATAATAATAATATATTATTTACATCATTATATTAATATTCATTATATTTATAAAGTGTATGTGTGTTTTAATGGGGTCTCTATGGGGTGTATGCGCATGACGTCATATGTCATATTTAATACGCTTGGACGCCATACTGGAGTAATAACATTGCTCTGCATAGGACACACTTCGTTTTTGGATATTTTCTTTTTCAAATCAGTTAATTTTGTTGTTGTTATTATTTTTCTCACATATATTTGAGATACTTATGCAAATGCAACCTTTTAACAGAGCATGAATAATGCTCTCAAAAATATTGCTTAGTATTTTCGAACTGGCAAATTATGCCATTTTCCTATGTTGCCCATGTTATTTAGTGATCCAACATGTTGCCGACTTTAACATGAATGCATACATCCTATTTGTCCGTGTGATTATTGTTAGAAAATGCAACATAAAATAATATATTTTGTTATTATTCTGTAGTTTTAATTTTAATTAGTTTTTAGATTTACTGTATACGAATTTATGTTTCATTATTAATAATAAGCCAAAGAAAAAAAACTACCATGTTTTGTACCGATTTTCCATTACAATAATTATATTGTAGTTTTGTAATCAAGGGACTAGGGAGTATTACCTTTAATAAAATATTATTATTTGACATATAGCCTAAAATAAAAGTAATATATAAGTCCGTCACATATTTTTTTCCGGCCTCGGAGCAGTTTTCTAAAAAGAAATAATAAAAGCCAAAAAAAAAAAATAATAAAAAAAAATAAAAATAAAAAAAAGGTTTGCGAGTAATGTTTAAAGAAAGTAGAGGGTTCCCTTTTAGCTTTTCCCGCACTTTCATGGGATTTATCATATCGATAATATAGGGTACGACAACAGAGATTGCATGGGTGTGCGATACAGCTATTAATGCTGTTCGTAAACCCTGTTCTCTGCACCAAAAATGACGATCGCCTATGGTTATTCAAATGGAATGCGCATTTTTTGGTGCAAGAAAACAGGGTTTACGAACAACACTATATACTCTAATGAGTAATATTAAAAAATAAAATAGGGGGTAATTTTATTTCATATTCTTAAAAAAGACATTATCCTGAATCGATTGATATGCAAGTTTCTAATTTATGAATTACTTAAGTATTTTTAATTAATTTTTAAAAATAAAAAAAATGATGTCACGGGTGTAGAATTATGCATGTGGGCGTAGAAATTGACGCCCGTGACGTCATTTTGTGACTTAAAAAAATGTAATAAGAAATTCTTAATAAACTCAAAAATTACAAATACGCATCATATCAGGGCAATGTTCTCTTTTAGAATATGCAGAAAAATTACATCCTAAAATTTGCTGGTCTTATTATACTATTATTATTTTTAGCACTGCGGAACGTGGTGGGATGGAACTCTGTCTTATTTTGAACGCAAAATAATTATACTTTTTACGTGTTTTAGCAAAAATTAATAATGCATGAAAGTTTCACTATAGATATATTATTTATTTATACATAATATAATTATTATTGATAGTTCATCAATTGAAGAGAGCAAAACACTTAAGATCATATTCACTGATGAAAAGTGAATCAACCATAGAACTATATTTCTTCATTATTTCTTCGTATTTTTTTAAATAATTAATTTTCATTAGAGTGGAAAAATAATCAATTTTTTTAATCAAAATAGTCTCCTAAAAATATTAACGTTCGGAAAATAGTCTTTGAAATTTGTATAGCTCAAAATAGTGATTTTATTAGTTTAACTTGTCTGGAGTTATCTGTTTTCTAAAGGGTCTCTCATAGAGTGCCTAAAAAAAAAAAATTAACATTGGTCTTGGTTCTTGGTGTTCCATAGTCTAAAAAAACAAAAAAAAACAAAAAAAAAAAAAAACAACAACTTTCCTCAGACACTGTATTAAAATATAATTATTAAAATTTCACGTTATTTTTGTTAAAAAGGCAAAATATCCCGGAAAGTCTCGGAGACTAAAATAGTCGCTTAATAGTCTTTTTCAAATTTTGTCATGCATCAGTATGAAAGGATAGCAAAATTATGTTGTAAATGAAACAATACCGCTGAAAATGCGATAGCATACGTATACTTATTTTTTTGTCCGTGAAGGATATAATGAAAGGAAAAAAAATGCAATGTAATACAAATATTAGTATTTATTAAAAGAAAAATGAATGTGATCACAAAAGTTATATTATAGTGAATTATTTTAGATTGGGATATGATTAGTGTCATGTTCTTGCAAGACACACCGCTGTGCAGATGACGTCACTGATATGGTGAGCTATATTGGAGATGGAGCAAAGAGACAACGAGAAATGATGTTCTGCTATTATATCTCTAAAGTCGGCCCCGGCCCGGGTCTATGCATATCATACATTATTATATAGGTTCTGAAAAACCTTTTGGCTAGATGTTTTGACAGCAGGCCTCTCTGATCATCTTAAAACTCATCACATTCCATCACATTCCTTCAAAGAGACAATTTATTTTACTTTTTTTTTGACGCATATAACATTTAAAAACGATTAAATAGATAGTGATATGTATACATCTGCATATAATCATGTTTTGTGATCAGTTTTTTTCTCTGGATCAATTTATTAATATTTATATGAAAGAATTTGTTGTAAAAGATTTTTTTTTTTTTTTATCAAAACATGCATATTATTTTATAATTTTTCGACTATATACACATAAAAAAAAAAGACGATTGAAGAAGCTGTATACTTAGAATCTTTATTACTTGCATATAAAAATATGCCTCCACATATTTCATGTATCATCAAAAGTTCAAATTCTAAGGCATAATAGTAGTAGGCTATATAGTATAGGTGTATTATAAAAATAATTTCAAAACTGCTATTATAGCTGCAGCTTCTTAATTCTTTATTCAAATGCTCAGTTTGACCATAAATAGTGAAGTGTGAAGTGATAGTTTGCAGTGCTCTGATTTGAGTTTTTATTTACTAATTATTTGTGTAGTGAATTGCATATGTTATAGTTGAACAAAGTTGTATTTATTATTTTAGTCGATTTAGTTAAGAAAATATATGTAAGTACTTATAATTATTATTATACTTTTTGTAGTATTTTAAATTTAAATAATATGCGCTCAAAATAGTTTCAAATATTGCTTCATTATTAACATACTGTATACGTAAGTATAACGTATACGCTTAAAAACGTGTATAGATATCACCGATGTGGAAAATTCATTTTTTCAAATGCTTCAATCAAGCAAAAATTTACTGAGTGATAAATATAGCGTCAAACGGCCGCAATATTGTGAAGTACGTAAGATGGTTCATTAAAATTATTAACATATTCGTCTGCAGTTTGTCATTCTCTATTATAATATACACATATTATTCTACATGGATTGCATTTATTTAGTTTTTAAATGCACTGGAAAGCTGTATACAGTTAATTTTATGTATACGTATGAATACCCATGCATCACAAATAAAATAAATGAAAAATTATTGGATTATAAAATGAACGTTTATGTAAATTATTTAGTCGCATTGCTATGAAAAATAGATAGACAAAAGTATTATGAATTATAAAGAATATAGGCATATAAAAATAGCATTAAAGGCATAGAAAATATTTAACAACGTGTTCTTTTTAATCATTAAACACAAAATAGGATCTACAAAACTGAAAACTGATGATAATTTTTACCAGAATGTAAATGTGGCCCCACAAGAGAGCGTGAAAAAACTGTAAAGTATATACCATTTGCGTGAATATTTCTGTTTATGATGTCAGAAACAGGCAAAAATTAGTATGAAAATGTTGTGTGGGTTGTATAAATAAAATTTTTCTGATCACTGCTACGGAGCTATACAGTTGGGTTTTGAGACAAACTAAAGTTATTTATGTGAGTCCCATCAAGTGTTTTGTGATATAAATGCTTATGTTTTCATGTTGTCTATGCCTTTCAGTACAGGCTGCTTTACAGCTATAATATTACATACTAAGAAAATAATGTCCCAAATTTTAATTGTAGATTGAAATTTATTTATGTGGCATTGCAGTACAGTATGTATTCTCTCTCTCTCTCTCTCTCTCTCTCTCTCTCTCTCTCTCTCTCTCTCTCTCTCTCTCTCTCTCTCTCTCTCTCTCTCTCTCTCTCTCTCTCTCTCTCTCTCTCTCTCTCTCTCTCTCTCTCTCTCTCTCTCTCTATCTCTCTCTCTCTCTCTCTCTCTCTCTCTCTCTCTATCTCTCTCTCTCTCTCTCTCTCCATTTTTCTAATTTTGATATTGTATTTTTTTTTCTATTATTTAAATACTTAAGCTATAACGATATATTTTATGTTTTAATATCCACGAAATGAATAAGAACGGTAAGCTTAAATTTGCTATTGAAAATGTAAAATAGTATTATGCTCGTCAAGATCCATTAAGATTTCATATATATTCATATTAATCAAACTTTTTTTTATTATATTATTATTATTATTAATATTTTTGTGACGCAGGTCGATAGGCAATGAATCAATCGGTGCCGCCGTTTGTCATCTTTTGGTTCCAAGCCATGTATCTCTGTCAGAAATAAAAGTAAAACATAAAAAAAGTCGAAGAACAAAAGCAATCGAGGCACGCGTGCGCAAGTAAACCAGTCCGCGCCCCACGTCAACAATCGAACTCAGGACCACTCCAGTTACGTGCATGGTTTTACTGATCAGTCACAAACTGCAATGATATACGTGCTGAATATATTTAGTTACTTATAAACTGCAATATAATGCAATATAGAATAATAAGGAAGATAAAAAAAATCATGTCGTTGTCTTTATAAGATTTATGAAACACCTTTGACCAGTCTATCAGATTATATATATCAATAATATATTGCAATAGAAATAAAATACAAATGAAATTTGATTGAAAGAATAACAGCTTACAATTGTTCCAAACTTTCAATCAGATTGGTCTTTAAATTAACTTTGAAATCAATTTTATGTCACGTTGTTTTTAGATTCTCTTCATTTTCATTTCAAATTTTATTATATTTATAAAACCTATATTTTAATTTACAGTTACTTAGAATTTATCGATACTTGTATTTTTACAAAAATTTAAGATAAAAAGTGTCATTATTATCAAATAATAAACCACACATAATAATATATGCTTTCAACCAAAGAGGTTAAATTTGAAGCTATCGATAAAATTTAACGTAATGTTCACTTAAAGGCTACCTGAAACTTTATGACAGTTGTTTGCTGCAGTGTCTTTTTTTTTTTTTTTTTTTTTTTTTTTGTTGACACTGGTTGGACCGCATTCTCAATATGAGGAGGCTTAAGCCAATTCCCTTGTAGCTGCTTCTTTGGGTGTGATTTACATGCGCGGCTCCCAACTTGCAATCTCCAACATCTCAAAGGAACTTGCCGCTCCACACAGCATGCGTAGGAGATGCACATTTTTGCACTTTACCATTCGACAAATAATGGAATAATAATTTTATCTGAAACATTAAATTTATAAGTCATTGGTATTTCTGACTGAGTATTGCGCATCTGTATAGTGTATGTTAATATGTTTCAAATACGATAATACGTTTACAATTTTAAGCATATACCTATATATATTATTTACGATTGTAGCTTGTTTGCGTATTATTTTACTAGGCTTTTCATTTATTGGTTATTTTCCAATACTCAGGAATATGTTTCAGGAATATTTTGCAATTTTGAATATTTTTGCAATTAATCTTCACTAGAAAACGTACACTCTAAATACAGATATATAATTCAACTTTTGTTTTTGATATTGCAATGACCTCTATATTCCTTCAATTATTGATCATCAAAGTTACTTTTGCAACTTACTTTGAAAAATTTAGACATAGTACCAACTATATACTTTTACTTAAATTAATGCTTGTCACTTTATTTTAATGCTTATAATACTTTAATGTCACTTAAAACCAGAAGTAGACATTACCATGCTGAAGAAAAATATAGTGAAAGCAATTTTGTTTTATTTCATTTGTAAAATAGTTTAGTAATTAAAACATTAAGAAAAATGAAGTTAAGTATATTAGTTTTTTTTCTCTCTCTCTTCTCTCTGTTTCAAGTGTAATAAAAGTAGAGCAATTAATGTTTTGATAAATGATGTCAGGTGTTAGAATAAAATGTAAAGAATGTCATTTGAAATGTCATTGTTTTGTAGCTTGGTGCTCGGGGGGTCAAAAAGCTAAGCATGAAAAATTGGAACTTTGCCTAAAAACCTTACTGATGTAAATTGATTACTAAATAAATCACAGGTTTTAGTATTAGGAAGCTCACTTGCGCTGAACAGAATGAAAAATCAAACAACTTAAAGCTATATCAAAAAAAAAAAAAAAAAAAAAAAAGCAATTAAATATTTTATAGTTTATAAGAAAAATAAAAAGTTTAGCTATATATTTAAAAAAAATGGCAATAAAATATGATTTTATATAAGAAACTATCATATTTTAAAAATTGTATATCATGGTAAAACATATTGTCAAAATATATTTTAAATTTTTTATTCAGTTTTTCTTATAAGCCATATAGAGAGATCGTAATACCGGATAGAATTTCTTGGGAGCTGGATAGAAAAAAAAATCAGTTATGTAGACTCAGGAGGAGTTGGGTGTTTGGCAACGTAAAATAATAATAATAATAAAAAAAATACATCTGATGGGGCGGTCAAGCCACGCATTTCAGGCAAAATGAATAGCAGGCACCAAACGAAGATGGAAAGCCAGTGGCAACGGCGGCTTCGATTTTAGTCAAGAATCCTGTAATATAAATAACGAGAGAGAGAGAGAGAGAGAGAGAGAGAGAGAGAGAGAGAGAGAGAGAGAGAGAGAGAGAGAGAGAGAGAGAGAGAGAGAGAGAGAGAGAGAGAGAGAGAGAGAGAGAGAGAGGAATCGAAGAAAGTGGACGACGATCAAGACAAGAAAGAAATATAAAAAAAAGGACATAGAAGAAACAGCAGCAAAAGCAAAAGTTTTGCGTGGGATTCTTGGCACGCGCGCACCATGGTCAGCCATGCAAGGACCACAAAAGATTTCGCCTGGTTTTGCTCAACTACTGATGCAGTGGGCGGACATGGTGGATCGTAGCACTGATATCAAATGAACGAGCTACTGTATACGTACTGTACGTACAGTACGTGTGTGTGTGTGTGAGTGTGTGTGTGTGAGTACTTTAAGGCGTCCAGATAACACGATGGACCATGTTGAAAATAAGCTAACTACAAATAAGGTACTTGGTACCTTTCACACCCATGTCATGTCTATCTGTACTTGCTGTTTGCGTGTGCCATGATCCATTTGTGCAGGAGTTTTATAATGCTCTTGTTTTTACGTAGAAGTGATAAAAAAAAAAATAAAAGCAATATTTATAAAAAAAAAAAATTAAATATTGGAACAATGTTTCTTATCATGTTTACCCGATTTTACGTTCGTTTTTCTATACAGAACAAATTAGTTAAGAAGCATTCAGTTTTTGTACTATAGTTTAACTACTATGGTAGTTTTTGTACTACAAAAGTATATTATAAAGAACCCGGACCATGCACAAGTAAAATTTTACATTCGTATGCTTAACACATTGGAACAACATTTGACACAATTATTATCAATCTTTGCACCTCACTTTTTTTGTTCTTTTTTTTTTAAGCCTAAAAATAATATAAAGTACGTTATTTATAGAAAATCAGTGCACATTTTGGTAAGCGCACCTAAAAAAAAAAATACCATTAAAGAGAATTATTATAAAATGATCGTATTTAAGGGCACTTAATTCATACCTATCACAATTAATTACATTATAGTTATACATAATAATTTTGAAAAACACTTGTTGCATTTTTTTTTTTTTTTTTTTTTTTTTTAACTTAAATAAAAAATATCCATTGCAACATGTCAACATTTTATTATTCGTATCATCATTATATTTATGTTGAAATATTATTTGATTTAACGATGTTAAAATAATATAAGTATTATGATATGAGATTTTACAATTCCTTAAATGATCCGGAAAAAAAAAAAAAAAAAAAAAAAACTATACATGCTCTAAATGTTGTTTGTTTTTTACCGACTTATAATAGTATAATGTTATGCTTAATAATATAGTTAAATGTTGAAATATTTACAATAAATTTTATGTTTAATAGTTTGAGAAAAATGTATGGTATGATATTTAGAAACAGATGGTCCATGCAGCGCAGCATCTAACACACACATATATATATATACACAGGTGAGTGGGTGGATTTTGATCTTAAGTTGATGTGATGTGGAGCTCAATATCCTTTTATCCTTTAAAACAATAATTGATGTTTTCCATTCATGTATTTTATGCTCATGAATCTCTCAATGTCAATCATCAATTTAAAAAATAAATAAAACATTCTTTTCATTTTATTATATAAAAAAAGACAAGGTCTAATGTTTCAAGTCATATCTGTATGGTTGTTATAAGACAGAGTGAGAAAGAAAATAATAATTCTTATTTCTTATGTTGCATGATTTTTTTTTTTTTTTTTTTCGTAGTTTTATTCATTTTATTCATGAATGAAAAGTAGCGAAACAAGATAAAAAAAAAATTAATAACATCTTGAAGAAGAAAATAAATAAAAAAGAAGAAGAAAGACAAGGAATGGAGATGCACCTCTCTCTCTCTCTCTCTCTCTCTCTCTCTCTCTCTCTCTCTCTCTCTCTCTCTCTCTCTCTCTTCCATCGTTTTCTGCCGAGAGATAATTTAACAAGATAGAAAAGTTAAGATGATGGTTGTTGTTGGTCTCTTCGTTTGATAATTTGGCTACCGGCTACGATAAAACTACGGTAATAATTTTGAAACCGCTCACATGAAAAAGCAATATTCATCATTAAATTAAATAAAATTCTTTTTTTTATTTTTTATAGCCATGACAAGGAAAAATATTAAAATTGAACAAAAAAAAATATATATAAACAAAAAATAACATGATATTTTTATATTGTATGTGAAAAGGCAGTTTATTAATAAAATGGTTTTATAATGAAGAAGTTAAAACTATTAAATAATGTAAAAAAAAAAAAAAAAGTCAAGCTCATCCTTGGTTCTCTTAAGGTTGATGAGAGGACACAATAATTTTGAGTTAATTATAAAGATTTGATGCTAGTTGGTTACTTCTATAAAGAATTTAAAGGGAAGTGATTGGCATACAAATAAAATACTGCGTGAAAATAATATCAAATATAAACTCGCTTTGATTTTACTTTTGCTAAATATTTTTGTTATGTTCTTTATCTGAATATTATGAAATTGAATTTCTTTAAAAATTACTTTTCTAAAATTATAAAAGTATATAATTTTCTTCATATATATTATACTATTATTGTAAGGCATGTGTTATAGCTTTTGGAGACGAATTCACTTATAGGATGCGGTCAAGATATCCCAGACGTGTTGGGCTTATGCATTAATAGACGTACGAGATGTGACATTCGTGTTTGGAGCTCTTTAATTTGATCCCAATGCGTTGGGTATAGTTTCTAAAATATTACATAATGTTAGAATCAACCCTATTTAGTCTAAAACACTAATCTCGGTCTAAAAAAAAAAAAAAAAGTTTACGTAATATTGTCATTGAAACAAAATCAACCATAATATTTGTATTAATTATTAAAAACATGATCAATATTATTATTTTTTGTAACTAATGAGTTCAAAAATAATAATTTCAATGTGACTTGAAAAATTGCTCTTGATATGAAATGTGCAGTTATTTATGAATCATATACATATGAGGAGAAAATGGTATTCTTATTTCAATAATTTTGTTACAAGTTTTCAGCTCAAGCCCACCTTATTCCTCTCGTTATGTGATACTTAAAACAGATTTCGAAAAACTAAAAACAACAACAACAACAAACACAATCACAACGATTCGTTGAATGTACTGTACTATGGTATGTGGACAACATCGTCTTGAATACTGTGAAAATTGTACATAGCAAACACCTAATACAAAATTAATTAACTTGATATATTCTTTTAGATTCCCTATATAATACACGCAGTTACAGATTTATTCTATCAAATAAATTTATGTAACAGATGTGAAAAATAAAATTTTAAATATGGTTTTATGTAAATTTGATGATATAAACAGCTCGTGGGTGCTTGACTGTGGGGAGAGA